>PISX010007542.1:0-88222 GCA_004024625.1 Mellivora capensis | reverse complement strand
AACTCTTTATCTCTCCATCCATTTTGAATGTCAGTCTTGCTGGATAAAGTATTCTTGGCTGCATGTTCTTCTCATTTAGTGCCCTGAATATATCTTGCCAGCCCTTTCTGGCTTGCCAGGTTGCTGTGGACAGGTCTGACATTATTCTGATGGGCTTTCCTCTGTACGTAAGGAGCTTCTTTGTCCTAGCTGCCTTCAAAAGAGTTTCTCTAGAATTATAATTCCTCATTCTTACTATCAGGTGTCTCGAGGTCTTTCAAGAATCTAAAATCTTGGGCGGGGGGGACCGTTCTGCCTCCAATACATGAACGCTGTTTCCATTTGTAATATTTGGAAAATTTTCATGAAGAACGTGTTCGACAATATCTCCTAGACTTCTTTCTTTCTCCTCCCCTTCAGGTATTCCAATAATTTTGACGTTGGAACGTTTCATGGCATTATTTATTTCCCTGATTCTGTTTTCGTGGCTTCTAAGCTGTTTGTTCCAGGCTTCCTCCTGATCCTTTCTTTCTATCTGTTTGTCCTCCAGATCACTAATTCTATCTTCTGTCTCAGTTACTCTAGCTTTTAGAGAATTTAGATTAGATTGGAACTCATTGAGAGCCTTGTGAACGTCATCCCTGATGGCTTTCAGTTCTGCCCTAATATTGTTAACATCATCCCTGGTGGCTTTCAGTTCTGCCCTAACCAATTCCGTTTGGTCGTCCATGGCTTTCTCCAACCTCGCTATTGCCTGAATAATTGTTAGCCTGAATTCCCTTTCCGACATAATGTCTATGTCGGTAGCCATTAGCTCTGTTGCAGAGGGCCCATCCTCTAAATTTTTCTTCTGCTGGGCATTCCTCCTCCTAGTCATTTTGGTGAGAGTTGGCCGAATGGTTGTAGCTGGATGTATCGACCTTGGTGCAGTGAAGGTGCACCCTGGAATGCTTCTGAGCAATCAAGGGTCCCCACCCAAATGAGAGAAAAAAAGAAAGAGAGAAAGCAGAAAAAGAGAGAGAGAGAGAGAGAGAGAAAGAGACAGGAAAAAGAAAGGAGTATAAAAGAGAAGGCTCAGCCTAAATGGGCCCTAGGGTAAGGTTTGTGAAGTATACAAACAAATACAGACAAACAAAAAAGACTGATAATAGTATATTACAAGGGAAGAAAAAAATGTACATATATATGTAGAAGCAAAACAAAGAAACAAACAGGCAAATAAAAAAAAGAACCTCGTCAAAGAGAACCCTAAGTATAAGATTTATATACTACCAGGACAAACAAAAATACTGGTAGGAGAAAAAGATGGGAGAGTGGTTGTAAATTCTCAGTGTGGGTGAGGAAGGTTATTTTGATTCTTCCTGGATGTATCTTGATATCTTTTTTAAAGGATGCAACTTTCCTAAGATAACAGGGGATTAAAAATTGTTTTACCTATAGGGGTAGCGTTGATTAGGGAAAGGGGATTACCTTGAAGTTTAACTCTAAATGAATATTAGCAAATAAAAGTAAAGAAAAGAATTCTAAACTAAACTAAAGTGAAATTTAAAAAAAAATTAAAAAATAGAAAAGCAAAAGAAAACATGGGTATATGTATCAAAAAGTTCAGGTTAAAAGGTTATTATGGAATATGATGTACTGGACATCTCACTGTGATGGTAAATAGGCTAAAAAAATCTATATATAAAAAAATAAAAAAGATTAAAAAAAATTAAAAAATGAACCAGAATAGTGGAAACGAATTAAAAATTAAATATTGTATCTATGAAGTAGTACTGATTGTCGTCTTCTTGGCCAGTTGGCTTTCTGGGGGAGGGGCCTGCCGCGTGGGTTTTCAGGCGGTGTTTCCTGAGTTAAGTCCTCCTGCCCCCCTCCAGGGGGTGGGCTCTGAGGAAACCGGGCCTTCAGGCTTTTGTTCTCTGGAGGTTTTTATGTCTGTTCATTTGTTTTCTCTCCCCTTGGCAGCTCTCGATGGTTCTTGGAGGTTTAGAGGAAAGCAAACTGCACCCAGACCTCCCTCCCAGAGAGAAGCCCCAGTCTGTTCCCCTCTGGGTGCTGCAGAGCAGGTTCCCAGCCTCGATCTCTGGGGACGCCTGTGCGTCCTGCTTGTACTCAAAACCACATCAGTGGCAGCTGTCTGGGCAGCTCCAGACTGCCAGAGAGGTCCCAAGCAGCGATCGCACACTGAGATTTTCCCGCTGGCCCGGGCTGGGAGCGCTCAGACTTTCCGGGTGTGAGAGCGCCGGGCTGGCACCGCCGCACACCTCTCTCAGGGGAGGGGGTGGAGCGAGTCTCAGGCTCTACTAGCCAGGCACGGCACACACGTGGGGACTGCAAAAAGGCTGTTTCTGCCCCGCGTGGGTCCCAGCCCCTGCCACACGCCAAGCGCCCTTAGGAGGTCTCCTCGCAGCTCAGGGACCAGGACCTGGTTTCTCTGCTGCACTCTCTCTGGCTCAGCGCCAGGGGTGTCTGTCCTCCGTGGGGGACTTAAGCCCCTGTCCCTAACTGTTCCAATTCCCACAATTTCCCCCTGCGATCCTTTGCTCTTTTTGAGTGCTTTCTATCAGACTTCAAGTTAATGCTGGTCCCCAGTCTAGGGCACTCTCGTATTGGGGTATTACTTCCCAATGCGTTTCCTCTGGTGGCTCCCTCCCCCTTTTGTTTATCTTCCGATACCAGTCTGGTGTTACCACTCCGCTTTACCTGCCCACTGGCGTCTTCTGCCCCCGTAGAGATCCTGACGTGTAGAATTCTGATCTCAGGCTGATTTCATGGGTGATCAGAGTTCCTTGGTAGGTAATCAGCTCACTTTAGGGACAGGTTGAACCAGAGCCTCCTCCTAGTTCCCCGCCATCTTGTCCCCCCCCCCAAGATGTTTTAATTTTTAAGAAAGTCAAATACACATATATTCTTTTATTTTTTTTTAATGATTTTTATTTATTTATTTATTTGACAGACAGAGATCACAAGTAGGCAGAGAGGCAGGCAGAGAGAGAGGGGGGAAGCAGGTTCCCTGGTGAGCAGATAGCCCAATGCGGGGCTCGACCGCAGGACCCTGGGATCATGACCTGAGCCGAAGGCAGAGGCCTCAACCCATTGAGCCACCCAGGCGCCCCTAAATACACATATATTCTTAATTTGTGATTTTCACATCTTAACAAATCTTTCTATATCTGCATGTCACAAAGACATTTGCCCACAATTTTTTACATATTTTTTTCTTTTTTTAACATCTAGGTCTTTAATCCATCTGGACTTTATTTTTGCGTAGAGTGTGAGATAGGGAACTAACTTTATCTGTGCCATATGGATAGTCATTAGTCCCAACATCATTTATTGAATAGTCCATTTTTCCTTCACTCACATGTATGGTTACCTCCTTCAACAACCAAATGTAAGACATATGTTTGGGAATTTTATAGAACCACAGAAGCTTGAAAGTGCTGGGAAATTGACATCCTGTGGAAGCAGTTCACAATCAAAGTCCAAAAGGACTTGGCTTATCCCAGTTCCCTCCCTCATTCTTCAGGTGAGATAATCCTGAGACATGGTTTAGACCTTTTCCTGGAGTTTCCCCAAGGAAATAGTTCCACAGTCCACTGTTGTGGCTGACTTAGCTCTCTTAGCTCCTCCCGCCACCCCATAGGGACTGCCTCTCTCCCTATCTCACTGTTCCATGTCTCCCAAAGAGATAGTGTACACCAAATTCTTGTCTCAGAGTTTCCTTCTATAGGAACTAACCTGACACGTGTAGACATAACTCCAGGCTCTCTGTTTTTTCCCATCTATCTATTTATCTGTCATTGTTCCACTCAGCTTCCTAAGGCTGTTAAACTCACCTCCATGTCATACAGCAGATGGGCATCCTGTTATCCTTTGCTGTGTACACTCATCTGTTGGCCTTGGCATTCTGCATTGATTCTGGTTCTCCTGGCCCTTGTTCTGTGATTTACCTCACTTGATTCCTTACTCTATTAACTCAGCACAGTGCCATTTCTCTGCTGTGACTTTAGACTTGTTTCACTTAAAAAAATCTGGACTTTCCTTCAGGCGATGGCCTTTGATTTATGTGGATATCCTATAGTCTTTCATGAAAAATAAAACAAAACTAGAAAAGGAGAAGGGTGCACATAATTGACAGTGATCAACATGGTGTCCGTTGGGGTTCTTCTTATGTCTTTTATTGTATCTGGAAGAAAAAGTTACAGTTTTATTGTGCAAGAATGAGTAGAATCATGCACTGATTTAACATTTTACTTTGTTAATCTTAGGATTTTTTATTCTTCTATAAAAATGGCTTTGAAAGGGTATTTGTACCTTTTGCCTTCCATTCCTGTACTTCACAGAAGCAATGAGACCTAGAACTTTCTCATCTGTCTCAACATTCTCCAAATCAGAGCACTTAGGAACAATGTGGGGGACCCAGAGGAAGGCTCCTTCTAATCATCTGTGGTTTCCTTGGAGGAACTTGGAAATCGATTTCAGAATGCAGTGTATCTCCTTTATAACCATATGTTGTGGTTTGAACATAATTATTGTTATGCAGTGAGTGTAGTCATTTTCAACAAACACTTTAGTTGTCTGCTTAAGGCCTTGAATTTGTTGTTTTTTTTTTTTAAACAAACTGTTACAATTATTATATGTAAATATCTGGATCATGCAGACACTACCTCAACAACCATATTTTAAAAATCTAAAGTCCAAGGTGAGCAAAACCAGGAAAAGAGCTCTCACATAGACTTCTTAATGCTTTTTTATTTCTGCAGGGGGATATCTCTACAAAAAGGTGGTAAAATCTTTAAAAAAAAGGAAATTCCATACAATGATAGGAAACAAATTACTAGTATCAGGGAAGGGGCTTAGTACAGTGAAAGTGAAAAGAATTAAGGGTCAAGAAGAGCACCAGAAAAATGCTAATCCCTTAAAAACATCAACTCTGCCCAGTTTCCGTTTTCAGTTGTTCCCCCTCCCCCCTTTCTGGTCACTAATATGTAATCTTTCTCAGCCCTGAGTAGAGCTTAGTTAAGTGACAGAAACTACCGGAAGTATGAGCTATGAATCCACATTGTCTGGTAAATCTGACAGAATTTGTCTTAGGCTCTTCTGTTAACTGTGGCCATGTTTTCGATCCATAATAAACATTATTCTTATGACACGGTCATGGGAGTTTTACTAATTTTAAGTATATGTTTCCAAAGTTAGCTTCAGATAGTTTCTTCTTTTCCTTTTTTAATAAATTTTGCTGGATTTACCATTCCATTTAGTCTGTGTTCCCAGAGTTGTTTCCAGATTTTCAGATAAATGACTTTCATTTACTTCTGCTTTGAGGCTCTTTCTACAGTGTTTGAAGTATTACTTACAGCAAAACAGCAAACTGGCCAGCATCCTCCTCTTTTGCTGATTTACCCCTAGTTTCCTCTGTGGGGAGCTGGTGGCAACCGGACTAGACTTCTGTGCCCATGGGCACAGTGGCCAGTGCCAGAGGGGTGAAGCCATGGCCTGGATGGGAGGTGAGGGGGCTGTCCTAGCTCCCTTTCCTTAGTCCTGCTGCTTTGTTATCCTTTTATCAGGAAGGGCCCCTGCTTCCAACCATGTGATATGCTTATTTCCAAAATCCCATGGACTCCAGAAAACTGTAATTAAGGAGCAAGAGATTCCTTTGCAGATATTTGAAAGAAGGTGGCAGAGACCCATGAGCTAAGTACTTTTTAGATCCCATTTATCTGCACATTTTCCTCTTTAAATTTATGTTCCTTGCCTGTGAGGGCTTCTTTTCTGGATGACCAAGGGCAATTTCACTAAGTGTTTGAAGCAGGTGGTTTGGGTCCACCTAAGGATTTCTGCATGCCTTTGATCAGTCCCATGGTGCCCCCCTGCCCTGGGCACCTGCCCCACCTGATTCAGTTAGGCTCCCTACCCCCTGGGGCTCCACAAGGCCACCAGGAGCCATCACTATCGAATGCAAAGCTCATTCCTTTCTTGCTATCTTTTCCCTGAGGACAAGAAAGAAACTTCTCTGTGCTCCCACATGACCTTGTCCCTGCCTCTATTATTAGCACTCACCACACTGTGTTGTAATTACTTAGGTGTCTCCAATTTCCCTCAGCCACATGGGCACACTCAAGAATAATTGTGGCACCAAGCTCTGTGGAGCTGCCCCTTCTCTAAACCCTGTCTTATCCTTTCTTCCACTCTGTGTTCTGATTGTGTTCCACCTCTGCAGACTTCAAAATGTTTTGCTGTACCAACATTGGCTTTCTGCTTTTCTCTCCCCTCACCAGCCCCAAGTGACAGTTCTCCCACCCTCCGTGCCTATCCAGTGCCGGGGCCGATGAAAGACCTCAACAAATTTAACAGATGAAGTAAAAGAGCTCTGGTATTACCTTTGCTATCCCCCCCCTTTTTTGGTTACAGTTATGACCACTGTGATAATCGGGTGGAGGGCAGAATTTCACTCCAAATTAATCAGTACAATTCTTCCAGGAAAATCTCAGGTAGTCACAACTTTTGTCAAGAACAGTACCCCCAAAGTAATCTATTCTTTCATTGATGCAACCTGTAATGAATTCCTACAGGATGAATTTGGGGGGACATTTCAGTAACATCACCCAAGGTCACTCCCCGGAATGTCCCTTCATGCCAATCTCAAGGTTGTGGACTTGAAGATCCTCATGAATGTTATACAAACAGGTTCATGACCATGAAACAAATATCTTCAAGGAGGGCTTCCCCTAACCCGTGTTGGTAAGTGCCCATCTCTAGAAGATTCAACTTTCTTCATCCATAAAACACAGATGCAGGAGATAGAAGAGGGATACTCAACCGCTCTTTGGACTTACTGGATCCCAGCAATGGATGAGCTAGCCTCAGATGAGCAAGCTAAGAACCCCAGAGCTTATTGTATCCAAATCTCTATGCAGGTGCACTTTAGCATCACCATGGAAACATCTCAACCATCAACTGACAAGATGGTAATAGAGAGATGGGATAGAATAAACTAAGACAGAGTTTCTACTGGAATCGAAGGTTAGAAGAGGCAGTGGAAGGAGGCAGCAAGAGGAGGGAGTCAAAGAGAGGCAGAGTCAATTGTATTAAAATCCGATATCAGGACCTAGGGTTTGAGTGTTACACATTTTGAACGTACCCATAATGCCCCATAAACTGAATTGATTTCTAAACTTTAGCCTCTTGACTTGCTCTAGTACTCAGGTCTCAACTGCTACATGGGGATCAGAGAGGTCTAACTGATTGGGTTCCTGCTGGCCCTATGTCTCAGCTTGCTGGGCAGATCACCGTGATACTGCCAGAAAGGTAACAACTATCGCGAAGCAGCGTAACCCCCCATTAGAGTGGAGCCTACGAATCCCCATTTCACTTAAAGGCCAGTATGTTTTTCTCCTAGGACTACTCACTCCAAATGAGAGCATCTTATTTGCCCCTTGTTTGAGAGTGAATTCTAACTAGTGCTCAAAATCTCCAGCATTGGCTCCCGCCAGGAGATAGAGATAACACCCCAATATCTGAGTGGTCTCACAACCACCACCATCTTTGGTTATAAGACTATCTCCATGCCCAGATCTTGAGTTCCTGGGAAGGAGGTCCCCAATATTTTTTATCTTCCATTCCTCATTAATTCCACATTGCATGTGTATAGTTATAGTGTATACATATTCAAAAACCTAAATGAAAGCATTTGAAGATTAAGACAGGTATGGGGTGACTGGGTGACTCAGTCGGTTGGACATCTGCCTTTAGTTCGGGTCATGGTTTCGGGGGTCCTGGTGTTGGACTCCCTGCTCGGAGATGAGTCTGCTTTTTTTCCTCTCCCTCAGCCCCTCCCCCAGCTCATTCTCCCTCTCTCCTCTCAGATAAATAGCATTAATAAAAAAAAAATTAAGACAACTATTACAATATTTCTACCAGTCACTCTTCCTATGAATTTGAAACCCATCTTCGGTGCTGTATCTTAAACCATAGGTCCTACGGAATGGTCAGTACATTCTAGCTGGACTGGGGGGGCTTTGTTTGCATGGCCTCTGTCCCTGCTGTGTAGCCTCCTTTTCAATCCTACGTTCCTGGATTTTCCGAGATTCTCCTTGCATCTTTGAAGACTACTAGCTGGCTATTAGGCAGTTGCTTTTTTTTTTTTCCCCCTCATAAAGATGAAGAATAACCTTCTATAGAATCACTGTGACACCTTGTGGGCATGGCTAGGGATTACATCCCAGCCTTCAGTTCTAAATCCTAGCTCCAACTCTTCCTGCCTGAGGCAGGCCATTGCTCGCTCACTCTTCTCCACCAAAAGCCTCATTGTCTCTTTCCACTTCTCTCCACATCATTCTCTGAAGAGCAAGCATTCTAAAATAGGAGTAGGGGAAGTTGATATTGTTAAAAACAAGCTATAGGCCCCAAATGAAGTCACTTATGCTAAGCTTCATGTCACCAAACTGAGACCTAACACTTAATGACAGTTTCCTTGTCTCCCTGGAATGGAATCTTGAATCAGTCAATCAGGAAGGACCTAGTGAAGTAATCTCTCTGACAGACCCACTTTTGCTAGAATAATCTTGTCTCTCTCCTTTATGCCTACAAAAGTCTTTCATTTCGTACAGTTCCTCAGAGCTCCTTTCTATTTGCCCAATAGGATGTTGCTCAGCTGGGGAATCATCAAGTAAAGTCAATAAGATCTTTAAAGTGTATTCAGTTGAATTTTGTTTTTTAACAAAAAGCATGATTCTGCATGACAAGGTGACTGTTAATTTGCTTCTGTCTTGAGTTGAGCTTTCAGAAAATTCTCTGCCCTGTAGACCCTCCCCAAATGGAACCAGCATGAAAAGCACTGTCTTCCCACTGGAGTTGGAGCCCAGTCTTTGCCAGCTCTCTCTCTACTCCTGTGGTGACTTTATTACACCAGGAGACAATGGGCTTTTATGGCTCTCCTTCAGTGGATACACTTTTCTCCCCCAGAGATAGATTTCCATGGCAACCAAACCCAGAAGGAACATTCTGGAGAGGCAAGGTGTGGCAAAAACCACAAGAAAGGTGAGGGGAGAAGGCATTTATCTCAGGATTACATTGTAAATGTGTGCAAAAATATAGTCAGAGGCAGTAGAAAAATCACGTTACATTTTAAAATGGTTTTCATTGTTTCTATATAATGGGAGTGGAAGACCCTAGAAAAATCAGAAGGCTGGACATGGAGCACCTATTTTGTGCAAGGCATGATGCCAAGGTCTGGGAAGCAGCAGGTGTCGAATGTGATCCTGCCCTTTGGGAGTTTGTGGTCTATGCATGCAGATAATCACAGCAAACAATAGCACATTAGAGTGCCAGAAGAAAGGGACCCACATAAGTGGCAGGTATGGCTCCCACTTTCAGCCAAGGTCAGTCTCTCAAAATAAGCAGTGAGAAGAGCAAAGCCATGCCAGGGTAAATCTAAGGGGTTCCGCAGCCCGGTTTCTCAACCCCAAACAAAGGAGGAGTTTTAAAATGTAGGGGAGAGTAAGGCATGATTTTCTGGTACTGGTGATGGTTCAAGAGAAAGGCAGAGTTCAGTGACTTGTGGGAGAGGACAGTGATTCACAATGTTGGCTACATATGTGAATCTCCTGGGTTGTTTTTTTTTTTAAATACTGATGCCAGGAGATTCTGAGGAAATTGGTTTGAGGAGGAGGCAAGAGCCAGTCCATTGGGATTTTAAAAATTTCCCCAAATGATTCTAATGTACAGCCAAGCTTTAGACCCCCTGGAATATCCTGTTCCTAACACTGTCTCCTCTAGATGCTGCTATGTGTGTGCTGCTATATACACACACACACACACACACACACACACACACACACACACAGGCTTGGTCTTGCTCTTGTAATTTTCAGCTTTGCAGAAAATGGATTAAATATTAAATGGAATGGGACAGAGATTTCAGAATACCCAAAGTCAGCAGGCACACAATTACCTGCTTCCTATACTAATGAAGGGGGGAGTGGCCTGGAGGTGGACTGTTGCAAAGAAATAGGACTCACAGTGAGTAGCTCCTCTATGACCCTTGACATACTTTCCTTCAGCCAGATGTGATCCTGATTCTGTGCTAGTGTTAGTGAAGTGACTGATGTGTCTGTGCCAGGGTTGGGACGATGTACCATGGTTTTCAGGGTCAGTTATGATGCAGCACATGTCCCTGATGTGCCCTGTCCCTGTGGCTGTCTTCTCTGTGTGTGCTGTTCATACCCATGATTTTCCTTCCAAATCTCTTTTAAAAATGGAGATTGTGACAACAAGGAGAAGTAGTTTTATTTTCTGCTAACAGTCAACTATTGCCCAGACAGGAATATTGTAGTTATTTCACATCTGCCACAATACATAGTACACTACTGGTTTCCCTTTATTTGAATGGTAGTTTGTTATAATTGGTGAGGAATTACTTATTTGGTGTGATATTAGGAATGTTAAGAAAATCCTGCTTTCCCCTTACAATCAGAATAACTGTTCTGGAAGAGGGGTGCCTGGATGGCTCAGTGGGTTAAAGCCTCTGCCTTCGGTTCAGGTCATGATCCTGGAGTCCTGGGATCGAGCCCCGCATCGGGCTCTCTGCTCAGCAGGGAGCCTGCTTCCTCCTCTTTCTCTCTGCCTGCCTCTCTGCCTACTTGTGATCTCTGTCTGTCAAATAAATATATAAAATCTTAAAAAAAAAAAACTGTTCTGGAAGAGCAGCCTGGTGGTAGGCAGAATGGAATGGACCAGAAAGTTGTTGCAATAAGACTGTAATGGGTGTGGGGATGTGTGACGTGGGGTGGGATGGCATTAATTAGGAGAACCTACACTGGGGAAGTATCAGGAGAAATAGACAGATGTTGGTTGTTGGTTCACAAGACATTCTGAAGGCAGACTTTATAGGATAGGGCATGTTTTAGAAAGGAAGGAGAAGGAAAAGCCTGGATGATCACAAGATCTCAAACTCGTGTAAAAGAAAGCATGGTGACCATGACTGTAGATTCCAGGGAGGCAGGAGGAGATGATGGTTGGGAGCTGACTGACTTAGTTTCCTAGATATTGGCCTTAGAGGGCCAGGGGGTCCTTGTGGAATGTTCAACAAGCAGTTGGAGCTAAAGAGAATGTTCAGAACCAGAGACACAGATTTACTACCTTAGGTTGATAGTAAAGTCATGGGAGCATTAGAAATTGGCACAGCAGAATGCCAAAAAAGGGGAAAGAAAATAATGCCAGAACATGATCCAACATTTATGGTATCTGAACAGGAAAATGTCCCAGTGAAGATCCAGGCACAGAGTGAGAATGGGAACCAGAGCATGACCTAAGTCAGGGGAAGAGAGCTTCTCAAGCTGTGGGTGGTCAATCCTGTGAGATGCCACTGTGAGGTCATACAGGTTATCAGCAGCCTTCAGGAGAACCACCCTTGTTTCATTTGGTCTCCACATGGCTCACATTTTCCTTCATTTCCTTTGGGTCCTAGACCACTTTTTTTCTGGTTTTCATTTAGATCTTTGCTCACTCCTTTTCTATCCCATCTTCCTTTCCTTCTCCCACTCTTGCCCTAAGTATTGATTCTCTTGCCAGCTTTCCTTGGCCTACCCTCTTCTTTCTCAAGCCTCACACTCTCTTCTGTATGGCGGTAGCCATTGTAACCACCATCCAGAGCAAGGAAAGGGACATTGGCAGACCAGTCCCAAACCTCTCACTAAAAGTAACCACTCTCTTACCTTTACCACTTACTTACTTTTCTTTATAATTTTATCACCCACACACTATCACTTTACACTATAGTTTAGTTCTGCCTGTTTGCTTTATTTCAAAATGGGCTGTCTTAATTCCTAGGTGTCCCCTTAGGTGATGTTTTGTTCTTCACTGGGAGGCATATAATGTCTAATGTCTGTGCTGTTAGCAGCTACCAGTAATCAATGCCTGGGTCCTTTGCTTCTTTAGATATTGCAAAATGATGACAGTCCTATTCATCATTTCTTCTTTATTTATTAGCTGGAATACTTTTCAAAAGAGCAACTTTCCCTCACTTACAATTTGATTACCCAGTGGAAGAGTTTTCAAAGGGAAGGCAAAATGATATCTTGAAATCTTCCTTTTATTTACTGGCTTTCAAAATAGCCAATTCCGTAGCATCCTCCAAAGGCAACTGATTAGGGAAAGGGCATTTTCATAGGGGGTTGATGGTTACACTTTATAAACCCAGGGAACAAATAGTATTTGGTGATAATCACTGGTGACAGTGATTATCTTTATCGATGGTCACATTGTTCTACCTTTGGTCAGTAGGAGTCTTTTCAAGTTGGTTCCTGCATTCTTTGACCACCCCTAATAGTCTCTGGTAACTCTTGCTGCTTGACATGATTTTCCAGGCTCGTCTTGTATACTTGCTACACCATGCCTGAAATCAGCCATTTCTCTAAGACCACATTTCTCTAAGGAAACCATTGCTACTGGTTAGGCTATCCTCTCAGGACTTGTCAATGGACAGAACTAGGGTATTTAAAGATTTAAAAAAAAACACCTCATGAGTTTAGGATGTTATTTCCTTTTCAAATTCGGCAGTCCAGGATGATTAATCTTTTCTATTTTACATTTATATCCATTTGTTCCCAAACTAAGTATCCTGGTTCTCAAGGACACACTGATTAATAGGATTAGATATCACAGAGTCGTTAACTAGCTTTCCCCAAACATTTTCAGAATAAAAATCCCAACACTTGATCAGTACAATTATTAAAGACAATCAAAATGAAACATTTTTTGACATAGCTTTCCTCATTTTCCATAGTTGTACTATAATCTACACTGCCAGAGCACAAAACTCCTCTATACTTTTGCTCTCATATTTTTCATTTAAATATGTTGTACATTTAAACTGTACATTTAAGGGCGCCTGCCTGGCTCAGTGCAACTCTTGATCTTGGAGTTGTGAGTTTGAGCCCCACGTTGGGTATTATGATTACTTAAACATAAAATATTCTTTAAATAAATAAACTTTACATTTAAATATATGTTTATCGTACATTTAAACATATTCCAGTACTCACTGCACATTTTCATATATATTTAACGCACACTGTCAGCATTTAAGCTGATGTCTCTCAAAGACATTTTGGTCGATTAAAGCTCTTTCTCTAGTAAATTCTAAAGAAGGACTCCTGAGAACAATATTCTCTTAGTTCTCGCATGCTGGTGACAATTTGTCTGTTGCCTTTGTACTGGGAAATAAGTTTTCCTTGGATGTAAAGTCCTTGGTTCACATTTCCTTCCTTTGGGTACCTTAAATATGTTATTCCATTTTCTTCCTGGAAAACAAGTATTGCCATCAAAAAGTCTGGTAGTAAACACATTTCCTTTACCTTTTATGTAACTCATTTTTATCTGGACAGCTAACATTTTTTCCCTTCTTCTTTAATGTCTAATAATAATTTTGCTAGAATATATCTTGATATTGATGAATCTGAGTCCATTTTCCCAGGCATGAGAAGTGCCCTATCAATATGTAGGTAGATTAAAAGCTCTTTTTATTTCAGAAAAGTTTCCCTGAATTATAGATTTTAGTATTCTGTTTTCTCCCCTTAATTTTCTTTTGCAGAGACTCCTATTTTTCATTTATTGCATTTTCTTTGCCTGTTTTCTATATTAGTCACCTAATCCCATTTATCTTTCTCTTCATTTTTTATTTTAATTTTTAATGTTCTATTTCCCTATCCATTGTGCTTCTGTGCTCTTGTTTTCCTTCTAATTTAGTTTCCACTTCTGAAATGATTTTTCTATATTTCTAATTCTTTGATAGTTTTATCCCTTTCTGAGATTGCTAATTCAGATATATATTTTCCTTTTGTACATTTTACCATTTTTTTTAAAGATTTTATTTATTCGACAGAGATCACAAGTAAGCAGAGATGCAGGCAGAGAGAGAGAGAGGAAGGGAAGCAGGCTCCCTGCTGAGCAGAGAGCCGGATGCGGGGCTCGATCCCAGGACCCTGAGATCATGACCCAAGCCGAAAGCCGAGGCTTTAACCCACCGAGCCACCCAGGCGCCCCCATTTTACCATTTTTTATGTCTTTTTGCTCATTTTGAAATGTTCTGTTATACTGTTCTGCTTTTCTTTCGGAGGGATGTTATTCTGCTTCTTTATCTCTTTCACCTCAATCATTTTTATTGATTGTATTAATGTGAAATTAGTTTAACTGAACTTTTAGAGCAAGCTGTGTTCCAGAGAGCTCTCCTGACTTCAGAGACCTCCCTCTTCTATTGATTTACATTGTATTAAAAACTATGGAAATTTGCTACCTTATATTTCCTGGTTCCGTTCCCTTCCCCCACACTTCTCTGCACTTTCTTCTTTCTTTGTGTCAGTTGTCCTTGCCCGCTCCATATGGATTCTGTTTTCACTGTGGGACACTTGGAGGGGAGTTTGGCTATTTTGTTTCGAGGGGAGTTCATAGATCATTTCAGCCCCTGCGCACCTTCCTCAAGACCCCTCCAACCCATATGGTATTGGGTTGTGCAAACCCCTTCCAGTTTCATCTGCTGTTCTCTACTTTGTTCTGCTGAGCTTTTCTAAGTGGCCACTGGTAGTAATTTTGGAGTTCCTGCGTCCAACAGATGCCCTGTTGCTTCACTCAGCTTTCTTTGGTACAGATGCTAATGCCACGTAGACCTTGTAGCTGCCAATGTTTGTTTGCACCTGCTTGGATTTTGAAATCTGTGGAACATCTTGTCAACCTAGTTATATTGCAGATATTGTCAATGGGCCTTTGATTTGCCGTCCTCACTTTCTTTCGTTACTTTTATGGAGGAGTTTGAGGAAATTAAAAGTCTGCTACGGCCACTGCTATCTTTCCCATCCTCATTTCTTAAATGATAATTTTCCCGAGACTTTTTTCTGTTTGGATTTATTACTTTGGATTTATTACTTACAGTTTTGGGTGAGTGTTTTTTTATGTCATTTAGAAATCTTTGAAAACATGACTTTTTTAAAATGAGAGTGTGGTATTCCATTATATAGATGCACCACAATTTATTTATATTCTAGTTGGCATTTAAGTTTTTTTCAGCCATTCTGTTATTATAAATAGCACTGTGATAATGATGATTGTATATAAAGCAATCATTTTCCTTTGGGATTAGTTTCTAGGAGTGATATTATTGAACCAATTGATACTATATGTTTAGCTCTTTTGATACATGTCACTACATTTTCTAAGAATGGCACACCAATTTACTATCCTATCAGTGCATAAAATTCAAAACATGCTACTGTTAAAAAAAGTCTTTGCCAATCTGATAGACTACAAAGGCATTTCACTATTGTTTTAATTAGAATTTTTTAGATTGCTAGGATGGCTCAATATGTTATCATATACATAATAGCCATATGTATTTCTTTTTTTATAACCTACCTGCACATGATTGTAATGGGTGGGAAGAGCCTGTTCTGCCCAGGTGTCCACATGTTACAATGCTTGAAGGACTTTTTCAGCTGCAATCTCTATGTCATCACCAAGATGATTTGTTGAAACAATATGAATGACTACATATATATACACACACATACATGTATGTGTATATGAGAGTACATATATACATGCCTACATAGATGAGTATACACACACACACACACATCTCCAGTAGAATTTTAATATGAGTGTTTAACAATTCTTTTTCTTTAACAAGATTATTTAAAATATTGTTAAATAATCAAAGGTTATCAATGGAGAGCAGCAGGTCTCCTTCACACCTGCTGATAATAATAACAGCCAACATTTATCCTACACTGGGTATGCACTTTACAGTGTCCTATTTAACCAGCTTCATGAAGTAGGCATTTGTTTCTTTGTTTTGCATGACTACGTGAGTCTTGGACATCCTAGGCACATTAGCTGAGGTCACATAGCTATTGGGTTAGAAAATTGGAACTGAAGCTCATGTCAAAGCTGGTTTTAAAGTCCACCTTCTGAACATGATGCTCTGGGACTTTTCCTCACTCAGTGGTTTGTAACCCTGCTGCACATTAAGATCACTGGAGAACTTTAAAAATTACTGATGCCAAATCATATAATGCAGACAAATTGCTTCAGAATCTCTGGGGGTGGTGCCCAATAATTTGTATGTTATAAAGCCTTCCTAAGTAATTGTACTATGAAGCCAGGGTTGAGAGCCACTGCTAGTAATTATTAACCAGTGTGGCTAGGGGAATAGTCTTAATTTGTCAAGTTCGAATTCTCAGTGTTCCATGCTATTCATATCCCATGTTTGTGTTGGAACAAATCCCTTTCTCTCAACTCAATTCAGTGTTCTTATTACTTCTCTCTCTCTCTTCCCTGCACTCGTTATCTCTCCATCTCTCTCTCTCTCTCTCTCTCTCTCTCACACACACACACACACACACACACACAGACACACACACACTCACAGAGGCACAGACATGCTCTAGTTCAGAATCTCTGTTCATACAAGTGGTAGTAGGGATGCTGGACCCAAATTGGGGTGTATTCTCAGGATACTAAGGTCAAACAGAGGTAGAACATTGCTTGTTAAAAGACTACAATGGATTAAGCCAAGAAAAATTATTTGAAAGGCAAATCTTAGGAGAGGCTAAATCAAAAGTTTGGCAGAGAGTTTTCCGTCCAAAGAAGTAAGTCAGAAAGAGAGAATCTGGGGATGAGGCATCTGGGGAAGGAGATCAGATGGTCTGAAAGAGGGATTTTTATAGAGCATCAGTGATACTGGATATGAGAAGAAGGGCAGCTATCCATGCAGAGGTCACAAAATATTGGCTCATAGATGTGCTTTGTTAGCCTTTCATGGACATTTCAAAAAAAAAAATGAAGTCAAAGTTAAAACTAGGAGATTGCCCAAACAAATTGAGATTCCAGCTTAAAAACACTCTGAAGACTTGGCAACATGAGGCCATTGTTCTCACAGGGCAGGAATCCACAGCTCTGGGAAATGGCTGCCCACCTTCAATGGAATAGGGAGTGTACTTACCCACAGCCCCCACAAGTCCCATGACACTTACACAGGCAATGTAACTACCAGTACTGATGTGTTAGATTTGTGACATTGGATTTAAAATTCCAAACCAGCCAGGACATGAAGTGGTCACTGAACATTAACTTTCATTTGTTGATTTTTATAATAGCTTTTGCTTCCTTCCAAATATCTCTACAGGATATTATGGCTACCTGTTTCATGGGTTAATGGGACTAGCTGCAAAGTGCTATGACTCCTTATCCCTTCTGATTCACTGAAGTGCTGCATTCTGCCCTGGTGTGTTCTCTCCTGCTTGTGATCTCCCTGCGTACCTGGCATTCAGTGTTCAGAGCCCCTTTCTGCCTGAGTCAGAGCAAGGGATGGATCCCCCATTACCTCATTGTGGATCTTCCCGTGTAACTGTCCCCTCACTCCTGTAGCAACAGACAACGACTGAAGCATGCGCAGGTCCCCAGGGCTATCCCAGCATCTGTTTGCCTTTTCATAATACTTTTCCTGTAAATTTTGATAGGTACATGCCCACAGAAAGTCATATGAACTTTTAACTATTCCTTTCAAGAATAAGCTTTTTTCCCCCCTTCCTTTCCCTTCCCTCCCTTTCCCCTACTTTCCTTTCCCTTTCCTTTTCTGAGTTGGCCTAACCTTTTTTCCGGAAGGTTTGTTCCTGTGTTTTTTTTTTTATGGACATAATAATCAAGTTCTTTAAATCTGGCTTTCCAGCTTAGGGAAATGTCTGAATGTTCTGAACTTTGTACTCTTTCTGGCAGGGTCTTTCCTCCCTAAAGACATCAGTAATAGCAAAAGAAAAAAAATCAGATATTTCCATAAAGAGTGTTTCCTCTGGGGAGAGCAAGTGCCTTGGAGTCTCTGCTTATTGCAAAAATAAATAGGCAATCAAACAAACACACTAATAAAAACATAAATCCCAGTGAAACTTGTTGCCATTAATAGGTTGAAAAGGCTAAATTCTTACAACCGTGTAGTTTAAGTTTGTTCTACTCATTATATTATGAATTTTAAGTGTTGAGGAAAAAATACCCCAACTTGGATACAAAGTAAAAGGATGACCATGTGTCTTTGTTGTCATACTCAAGTATTGTTTAGGGGAGTTGTACCTTTGTTTTGCTTACTGCTTAGTATTGGTTAGGGCTCAAATTCTGTGAAATCAGATGTTAACCTATAGACTTAGAAGGTGGAAGTGATTAGAGATGCACATGATTTTTCTCCTTTAGAAAAGGTAGTCACAAACATTATGGTTTTATTGCCCTAGTAATCAGCTTTATATCTAACTTAATCTTCTCACAGAATTATTTCCTTCAATACCTGTATTTGCTTAGTATCTCCAATTCTCTTTGAACCAGCTTTATTTATCATTCTGCTAGTTCCTTCATTAATGAGTTTTTGAAGCATGTTCATTTCCTACTTGTATGGGAGTCATATTTCTTTTTTATCTTTTTTTCTTTTTAGTTTCTTTTTCTTTAATATATAATTTAGCCCCCGGGGTATAGGTCTGTGAATCGCCAGGTTTACACACTTCACAGCACTCACCATAGCACATGCCCTCCCCAATGTCCATAACCCAACCACCCTCTCCATACACCCTCCCCCGCATGCAACCCTCAGTTTGTTTTGTGAGATTAAGAGTCTCTTATGGTGTGTCTCCCTCCCAATCCCATCTTGTTTCATTTTTTTCCTTCCCTACCCCTCAAACCCCCCACTCTGCCTCTCAACTTCCTCATATCAGGGAGATCATATGATAAATGTCTTTCTCTGATTGGCTTATTTTGCTCAGCATAATACCCTCTAGTTCCATCCACATCGTCGCAAATGGCAAGATTTCATTTCTTTTGATGGCTGCATAGTATTCCATTGTACTATATATATACCACATCTTCTTTATCTATTCATCTGTTGGTGGACATCTAGGTTCTTTCCATAGTTTGGCTATTGTGGACATTGCTGCTATAAACATTCAGGTGCACGTGCCCCTTAGGATCACTACATTTGTATCTTTAGGGTAAATACCCAGTAGTGCGATTGCTGGGTAGTAGGGTAGCTCTATTTTCAACTTTTTGAGGAACCTCCATGCTGTTTTCCAGAGTGGCTACACCAGCTTGCATTCCCACCAAAAGTGTAGGAGGGTTCCCCTTTCCTCGCATTCTCTCCAATATCTGTCATTTCCTGACTTGTTAATATTAGCCATTCTGACTGGTGTGAGGTGGTAACTCATTGTGCGGTTTTGATTTGTATTTCCCTGATGCTGAGTGATGTTGAGCACTTTTTCATGTGTCTGTTGGCCATCTGGATGTCTTCTTTGCAGAAATGTCTGTTATGTCCTCTGCCCATTTCTAATTGGATTATTTGTTCTTTGGGTGTTGAGTTTGATAAGTTCTTTATAGATTTTAGACTCTAGCCCTTTATCTGATATGTCATTTGCAAATATCTTCTCCCATTCTTTCAGTTGTCTTTGGTTTTGTTGACTGTTTCCTTTGCTGTGCTAAAGCTTTTGATCCTGATGAAGTTCCAAGAGTTCATTTTTGCCCTTGCTTCCCTTGCGTTTGCGATGCTCCTAGGAAGAAGTTGCTATGGCTGAGGTCGAAGAGATTGCTGCCTGTGTTCTCCTCAAGGATTTTGATGAATTCCTTTCTCACGTTGAGGTCTTTCAACCATTTGGAGTCTATTTTTGTGTGTGGTGTAAGGAAATGGTCCAGTTTCATCTTTCTGCATGTGGCTGTCCAATTTTCCCAGCAACATTTGTTGAAAAAACTGTCTTTTTTCCACTGGACATTCTTTCCTGCTTTGTCAAAGATTAGTTGACCATAGAGTCGAGGGTCTATTTCTGGGCTCTCTATTCTGTTCCACTGATCTATATGTCTGTTTTTGTGCCACTACCATACTGTCTTGATGATGACAGCTTTGTAATAGAGCTTGAAGTTTGCAACTGTGATGCCACCAACTTTGGCTTTCTTTTTCTACATTCCTCTGGCTATTCAGGGTCTTTTCTGGGTCCATATAAATTTTAGGATTATTTGTTCCCTTTCTTTGAAAAAAATTGATGATATTTTGATAGGGATTGCACTAAATGTGTAGATTGCTTTAGGCAGTGTAGACATTTTCACAATATTTGTTCTTCTAATCCATGAGCAAGGAACGATTTTCTATTTCTTTGTGTATTCCTTAATTTCTTTCATGAGTACTTTATGGTTTTCTGAGTACAGATTCTTTGCCTCTTTGGTTAGGTTTATTCCTAGGTATCTTATGGTTTTTGGGTGCAATTGTAAACAGGATCAACTCCTTAATTTCTCTTTCTTTTGTCTTGGTGGTGTTGTATAAAAATGCAACTGATTTCTGTGCATTGATTTTATATCTTGACACTACTGAATTCTAGCACAATTTACAGATTTTACATTAGGTTACATTACAGAATCTACACAACTTACAGAATTCTACTGAATTCTGTACAAGTTCTAGCAGTTTTGGAGTGGAGTCTTTTGGGTTTTCCACATAAAGTATCGTATCATCTGCAAAGAGTGAGAGTTTGACTTTTTCTTTGCTGATTCGGATACCGTTAATTTCTTTTGTTGTCTGATTGCTGAGGCTAGGACTTCTAGTACTATGTTGAATAGCAGTGGTGATAGTGGACATCCCTGCCATGTTCCTGATATTAGTGGAAAAGTTCTCAGTTTTTCCCCATTGAGAATGATATTTGCAGTGGGTTATTCATAGATGGCTTTGATGATATTGAGGTAGGTACCCTCTATACCTACACTTTGAAGAGTTTTGATCAAGAAAGGATGCTGTACTTTGTCAAATGTTTTTTCAGCATCTATTGAGAGTATCATATGGTTCTTGTTCTTTCTTTTATTAATGTATTGTATCACATTGATTGATTTGAGAAGTTGAACCAACCTTGCAGCCCAGGAATAAATCCCACTTGGTCGTGGTGAATAATCCTTTTAATGTACTGTTGGATCCTATTGGCTAATATGTTGGTGAGAATTTTCACACCTGTGTTCATCAAGGATATTGTTCTGTAATTCTCTTTTTTGATGAGGTCTTTGTCTGGTTTTGGGTCAAGGTAATGCTGGCCTCATAAAATGAGTTTGGAAGTTTTCCTTCTATTTCTCTTTTTTGGAAAGTTTCAGAAAATTCCCCAGAAAAATGTATGTTAACCAAATCAGAAACCCCAAACCAGGGGGAGATATATTTTTAGACTGGTGAATAGAATGGAACCACCCACTTGATTTTTGTTGTATTTTGGTCTCTTAGAAGAAACTACCTTTCAAAATTTTAAAGAAAGGAAAACATTTCTTTAAAATTTTCTTTCTAAATTTCTAAAAAAATTTCTTTAAAATTTTGAAAATTTAATATAAAATATAAAATATAAAAATAAAAATATAAATATATATATGTGTGTATATACACATATACACAAAAATAAGGGTAAACACAATGAAGGAATTGAATATGAGTGTAAAGATGAAAATTTTCAGAAAAAATCTAAAAAAGGAATTGATAAGTTGGTTGGGAAAAAAAGGAAGAAAACAAAAAAAGAGAGTAGAGAATGTACTCAGGCTGGAGACTAGAACAAAACCCTGTGCTAGATCTAGGGTATATTTTGATCTATTAGAAGAAATTGTATCCCAAAATTTTTTAGGAAAAAAAAATCCTGTACCTACACAAAAAATAAGGTTAAATACAATGACGGATAAAATATAATAATGAAGGTTTAAAAAGATTTTTTTAAAGAAAAGTACTGTTAAGATAAACTAGCTTAAAAACATTAAAAGAGGAAAAGTTTAAAAAATTAGAGTAAAAAAATTAATAACATTTAATTTAACTTTGCAAGACTAAAGGATCATGGGGAGAAAGCAATGAATTCCATGCATTGCCTTCCCCTACCTCTGGATTTCCCACTGTTCTCCTTGATGGGTGAGGTTGGTCTTGGCTGGATGTTCTTGCTGACCTTCTGGGAGAGGGGCCTGTTGTAGTGATTCTCAAATATCTTTGCCCTAGGCAGAATTGCACCACCCTTGCCAGGGGTCAGGCTAAGAAATCTGCTCGAGTTCGCTCTTGGGAGTTTTTGTTCCCTAGATGCTTTCTATAGAATTCTGGAGGGAATGAAAATGGCAGTCTCCCAATCTCCAGCCTGGAGGAGCCAAGAGCTCAGGGCCCCACTCCTCCGTGTACCCTCAGAGAAAAGGGGTCAATTAGTCCCATCTCCCTAGTCTCCAGCCATGCTCTGGGCTCACCCAGCCTGTGACAGATCATTTCTGTCTCTGGCACACAGCCTCATTTGGAGTCTCCAAATCCAGCAGATTCCTGCTTTCAGAGGAGGAAAGTGAATCTCCCTGGATCTGCCACTTGTGGGGTCCCTGCTTAAATAGCAGTGGTCCAACTGTGGCGTGGATTACAGTTTAAGGTCACCCCAAGCTGAGAGCTCACTCCTCAGCTCTCTCTCTGTAGTTGGCTTCCCCGCTCTGATACCTGGCAACTCTGCATACTCAGATCCCTCTGCATACTCATACCCCTCATCTTTCTGTGACCCTGTGTGTCCTGAGACCACACTGTCCCTATGAGGGCTCCACCCCGACTTAACCTCTGGAGCAATGTCCATCAGTGGAGCAGACTTCTAAAAGTTCTGATTTTGTGCTCCACTGCTCTGCTGCTTGCTGGGATCTGGCCCCTGTGGCTTGGGATTCACTTCTCCGCACTTTTCAGAAAGTTTCTGAAAGTTCTACCTCTCAGAAAGTTGTTGTCCCTAGAATTGTTCCTAGAATTGCTGTTCTTCTTCTCTGATCTCCTAGAATTGCAGCTCTTCTTCTCTTTGATCTCCTATTGAGTTTGTAGGTGTTTGGAATGGTGTGATAACTATCTAGCTGAACTCTTGTGACCCGATGTCATTTCAGTCCGCTACTCCTCTGCTATCTTGCCCTTCCTCCCATCTCTAGGTTTTAATCATGTTTCTTAACTTAAAAATAAAATGATACATCGACACTAGCCTTATCACAGAAAAAAATTTTAGAGGGTCCCAACCTCCTGTTCACATACGGAACTTCTTTCCCTCATTGCTTTGGGCTGCATCAGGCAAAACTTTGAACGTGCTTTTGTAGTTAAGGTAGAAGATGAACACTTTGTTGAGGGAGAGAGATCTAAGCAATTAGCTTTAGCTGAGGGGAAGAAAAACCAGATGAGCTTACCCACTGATAATGCAAATGCCATTTAATGACGGCTCTGCTCATCACAAACATGACCTCCATTGCTGCCATGGGGAACACAGGTTCACATCTGCTGGGGGAAGTGGGATATTTGCTGCATTTCTCTTTTGGCACAGGAGTCTTTATTCACTCTATTCCACTTCCACACACCATTGGATCTGAGAGGAGGAGGCTCAGAAGACCATCTGGCCTATGCCACTAGAGAATATTAGCAAGGCTCTTTAATAAATACATTTCTGAAATATTGGGGATAAATTCAATGTAACTAAAAATTTATTTCAAATGACCTGATATGTTTGCTTTATTGCAGAGAGAATGAATTATTTAATAATTGTAAATAAATCACTATATAACTCTACTTTAAAATGGTGTTAGGTCCTCTTTAAATATCATTAAATATATTACATAAGAAAAAATATATTGTCTCTTCCAAATATGGAGATAGGTTTGGAAAATAAAATGATAATGAATTACCTATGACATAATATAATAAAAAAAGTGAAAATGTTTTGCAAACCACATCATGTTATATCTTCACACAAATGTTATTTATTATCAATATAGTAATAAAGTATATAACCCGAATGTCCTCAATTCTACAAATAACTAAGGGGGCCACCATTTTTTGGATATCTAAATAAAATAACCTGAGTCCATATCCCTTATCTGGCACTAATAAACCCAGATATTTCTGAGAATTCCTGGAGAGTGTGGGTCAACTGCAAACCCCAGTTATTGGCTTCTAGACTGCTTGTGGCCCTTGGGTTGGTTTTCTTCCTGGTATCCACCTCATACCTCTTTATTGCCTTCTGTCTTTCTGTGGTCCAACTGACTCACCAACATGATCACAGCCCCTCCTTTATTTCCCAAGAAAATACTAAAATAAATCTGACTAAAGGTTTGCTGAAGCCATTGGAAGAGAATGGAGAGGAATTAAGATACAAAATTGGAAACAACTAGAAATACTTTCTCTTTAAGTGCTATGTCTCACCATATTTATGGTGTCTACTTCCCCTACCCAGGGCCATTTCTACTATCTTTTTTTTGGTCCCGTTTCCAGAGAGAACTGAAAATCATTTAAAATTAGATCATACTCCACCTCACAGAAACTAGCCTTTTATATTACTAAAAACAGAATTTTAATTCACTTTTATTGCATCTTCCCATTGTAGCCAGTACCTGGGGTCTTACCTTTCCTAACCAACAGCCCTCTAAAGATTTATTCCCCTAAACAAAAGTTTGCTCTCCCTTTGGGAGCACCCTTCACCCTCCTCCAAGGAATGTGGAAGTTCTTCTAGCCATTTTTTTCCCCCATCTGTACTAAGAAGGTCACCTGAATGTAGAAAATACATTGCCAAGGGTAAGAAGACTTCAAGACAAGTTTTAGAATATTGATGGTACTTCCTAGATAATTTGATTTTTCTATATTAATCATGTGTCCAATAACTTTGCTGAATTCAGACATTATTCTGTTTGTAGATTGTTTTGAGTATTTTATTTATATAAAAATTATTTTCAAATGAGAGTTTTACATTTTTTATGGAAACTTTATAGCTTTATTTTTCTGGCCACATTACAGAGACTAGCCACTAATGCAAAATTGACAGAAGTGACAATTGTAGATATCCTTGTCCGGTTCAGCCTGAAAGTTAGGGGGAAGTGTTTGATATTCTGACTTTATATATATTGTTATTTGGTTTTTCGAGGTTTTTGGATTGCCCCTTTATCATTTTAAGGAAGTATCCTTCTAGTTCTAGTCCACTGAGGGTTTTTTTAAAAAATTATGAATCACTATGGAATTTTATTAAATACTTTTTCTTAATCTACAGAGTTAATTGTATATTTATCCTTTATTCTGTTAATGTGGTAAATTGCATAGGTTGGTTTTGAATGCATCAATCTTGGATTCCTGGGATAAACCACACTTGCTGGATTTGATTTATTTTTGTTTTGTTTTGAATTTTTTTGTCTTAGCCTGACAGAAACAAATCACCGTATAATTTTACTTCCTTGTAATATCTTTGACAGATTATGGTCCTAGGGCCACATAAAAAAGTTGGAAATTGTTGCTTCACCTCCTGGTTCTCTATAGAATTTGTGTAAGAGGGGTATGATTTCTTCGTTAAATGTGTGGGAGAATTTACCAGTGATGCCACATGGGACTAGAGTTTTCTTTGTGGGAGCTTTTAAACTATGGATTCAATTACTTTGATAAATACAGGACTTCAATTTGCTGGTGTGTGTGTGTGTGTATGTGTGTGTGTGTGACTGTTTCGGTAAGTTGTGCTTTTCAAGGAATCTGTCCATTTCATCTAAGTGGTCAAATGTTTTGGCATAAAATTATTCATAATATCCTTTTATTACCTTTTTAGTATATATCGAGTCTTGATATTCACAGTTTATCTTTTCTTTCTTTGTCTTTTTCTCTCTTTTTTCTTGATAAGTTTTGCTAGGGGGCATTAATTTTATTAAGTCTTTCTGAAGAACTTATTTTTGGCTCTTGGATTTTCTCTCTTGTTCATGTGTTTTCTATTTCATGGTCTCCTGCTCTTATCTTTATTCTTTCCTCCCTTTATTTTATTTGTGTTTATTTTCCAGTGTTCTTCTAGTACCTTATATGGATATTTGGATTATTGATTTTCAACCTTTCTTCTTTTCTAGTATAAGCTGTGGCAGACATGGAGATTGCCGATTGGATAACCCTTCAAAAAGAACCTGCCCAGTTGCTCTGAGTATGGTCATCTGCCAGCTGCCAGCTGTTAGCTCCCTCAGGGTCTACTCTGGTCTTTAAGTCATACCGTTCTTGGAGAAACTTTCCATCCAATGTCTGAGCAAATCAGTGGTAACTGACTGCATGCTTTTCTTAGGGTAGCTCCCAACCAGAGACTGAAATAGATGGTGGGAAAATGGCTCTTCTAAAGGATAGTCTTTGCTCTGATACTCCTTTTGGAGCACAGAGGCTTGGGGTCAAATGCCATTGTGATGTGATATAGGATAAATTCCTAAGGAAGTTATGGAGATGTTAATAAAACATGGCATTCTTAGGGACAAAATAGCCAGTACCCAACAAGGGTATATTACGATCTCTTGTCATCTTGGGTTATTTTCTAATGACCTTAAAAAAACTTGATTTCTAGTTTAACTCCATATTTTGTGTGATTTACACCCTTTGAATGTTGTTGAGACTTGCCTTATGGCCTAGAATGCAATCCATCCAGATCAGTGTTCTGTGCACTCTTGAAAAGAATCCACAGTTTATAGTTGTTGGATTTTGTGTACACAAGTCAATGTGATCAACTTGGTTAATCATAATGTTTAAATTTACTATATTCTTGCTGATATTTTTACTTGTTTGGTCTATCAGGCACTGAGAGTGTTAAAACCCCTAATCATTCTACCCAAACACCTGTATATTGATGTTTATAGCAGCTTTATTAAAACTTTCCAAAACTTTGGGACACCTGGGTGGCTCAGTTGGTTAAGCGGCTGCCTTCGGCTCAGGTCATGATCCCAGCATCCTGGGATCAAGTCCCACATCGGGCTCCTTGCTCGGCAGGGAGCCTGCTTCTCCCTCTGCCTCTGCCTGCCACTCTGTCTGCCTGTGCTCACTTGCTCTCTCTCTCTCTGTCTCTGACAAATAAATAAATAAAATATTTTAAAAAATTTCCAAAACTTTGAAGCAATCAAGATGTCCTTCAGTAGGTGAATGAATAAATAAATGGTGGTACATCTAGATAATGGAATATTATTCAGTGCTAAAAGGAAATGAGCTATTGAGCTATAAAAAGACATGAAAGGAACTTAAATATATATTACTAAGTGAAAGAAGCCAATCTGAAAAGGGTATATACTGTATAAATCCAAATATATGACATTTGGGGAAAGGCAAAATAATGAAGACAGTAAAAAACCATGGAGCAGTGGTTTCTAGGAGTTAGAGAGGAGAGACGGATGAATGGGCAGAGCACAGAGGATTTTAGGGACAGTGAAACTATACTGTATGACACTGTAATGGTGGATACATGCCATTATACATTTGTCCATACCTGCAGAACCAAGAGTGAATCCTTGGTTAGGTTAATTATGGATTTGGAGGGATAATGATGCATTAATTAATTAAGGTTTATTGATTGTGACAAATGTATCACTCTGGGGGGGGAGGGGAATGTGTTATGAATGTGTGGGGCAAGGGGGTTTATTGGAAATCTCTGTATCTTCCCTTCAATTTTGTTATGAAAATAAAATTGCTCTAAGAAATAACATACATTAGAAAAAGTCAAGGGAGGGAGAGTTGACTGGGAAGGGCTTTTAGAGGAGCTTCTGTGTTACAATGTCTTTTTTTGAACTGGATGTGTTTATTGTGTGTTAAATCCATTAAATTGTGTACTCATGAAAGCAATTCCCAATTATGACTGGGAAAGAAAATATATTTCTCTTTTTAGCTCTGTTATTTGCTTCTTATATTTTGAAACTAACTGTTAGATGTATATCAATTTGTGATTTCTATGTTGTCCTGTTGGATTTACCCTTTTATCATTATGAAGTGTCCCTCTTTATCTAGTAATACTTGTTGCCCTAAATACTACTTTTTCTAATATTAACATGACCTCTCCAGCTACCTTTGGTTAATGTTTCCATGGAATATATTTTTTATCCTTTTATTTCCAACTTTGTAAATAGCATGTAATTGCGTCTTGTTTGTATCATTCATTTACAGTTTAAGTACACTGTGGTCATTAAATTTGGGCTGTATGATATACATAAAATCCATTGAAAGTCCAACATGTGTTAAATTTTCATAAGTGCTTAATGTGTGTTTGAATGTTACGTGCTATCCATTTAAACCAATGGACATTATTTAGTGTGCTGTTCTAATATTCTATATCTCTTCTGATTTTGTTTGCTTCCTTAATTTACCAGGTACTGACAAAAAAGTAAAATTTCCTACTATAAATGTGGACTTGTCAGTTTCTCTTTGTAGATCTGTCAATTTCTACTTCATATACTTTAAGGCTGGCTGTGTTAGTAACTGCATACAAATTTAGAATTGTGGTTCATTGAGACTTTTAATCATTTTTAAGTGACATTCTTTATTGCTAGTGATGTCTTTTGCCTTAAAGTCTGTATTTTGTGATATTGATATAACTACTCAGATTTTTTGTTAGTGTTTATTTGATTTATTGGTTTTTGTATTTGACTTTCAAATATTTGTATTTTTACATCATTTACCTTTCTTTCAATAATGTAGGGACCTTGAAATGCATTCACCCTAATCACCTCCATTCCAACTTATACACTACAGTTTTCCAGTATTTTACTAGTAACTTACTTTCCAACTTCTTATAATTATTGCTTGACAAAGTCAATGTTTGAATTTACCTACATGCTCCTCAGAATCTTTGCTCACCCTTCCTTTCTGGATCTCATACCTTCTATCTGTGATCACCCTTATTCTACCTGAAGTACACTTTTAGAATTTAATTTACTGAGAATTTGGCAACAAACCTTTAATTTTTGTTTGTTACAATAGTTTGTTCTCCCTCTTTGAAAGTTTATATTCTGGTTATAGAATTCTATACTGACAATTATTTTTTCTTTCAGCTTATTGAAGGTATTCCATTATCTTCTTATTTCCATTGTTGCTATGAGAGGTTAGCAGTCAGTCTAATTGTTATTTATTTGTTGAGGATGTTCTTGACTTCCTGGTAAGATCTCTTTCTATCAGTGTTCTGAAATTGCACTATCATAAGTCAGATATTGATTTGGGGTATATTTTTTTGGCTTCTACCTGTGCATTGGTGTATTTCAATAATTCTGGAAAAGTCTCAAGTCTTGTCTGTAGAACATTTTCTCTTCCCCTATTGTCTTGTTCTCAAACTCTGAATAGATAGGAGATAAGACCTTCAATTGTTTTTATGTTCATTAACCTCTGTCCCAAGATACAGATTTTAGATATCTTGATAACACCTTGCTTTCTTGTCAAGTCTTTGATGCCTTTAAAAATATTTTTTAGGGGCACCTGGGTGGCTCAGTGGGTTAAAGCCTCTGCCTTCGGCTCAGGTCATGATCCCAGGGTCCTGGGATCGAGCCCCGCATCGGGCTTTCTGCTCAGCAGGGAGCCTGCTTCCCCCTCTCTCTCTGTCTGCCTCTCTGCCTACTTGTGATCTCTCTCTGTCAAATAATAAATAAAATCTTTAAAAAAAAGTTGGATGCTCAACTGACTGAGCCACTGAAGTATACCAATCAACAACAAAAAAATATTTTTTGGAACTAAATCAGACAATGCTATAATTTTTGCTTCAACCATCAGACATAATTTAGAAAACTCAAGAGGAAGAGAGCCTCTTGTATTTATCTATATTTTGGCTTATTATGATCTTTTTTGTATCCTGGTATTCCAAGTTTCCTTCTTTTTTTCTTTAAGATTTTATTTATTTATTTGACAGACAGAGATCACAAGTAGGCAGAGAGGCTGGCAGAGAGAGGGAGGAGGAAACAGGCTCCCTGCCAAGCAGAGAGACCCATGTGGTGCTCGATCCCAGGACCCTGGGATCATGACCTGAGCTGAAGGCAGAGGCTTTAACTCACTGAGCCACCCAGGCGCCCCTCAAGTTTCCTTCTTTTATCATTTCCTTTCTGTTTACAAAACTTCTTTTAGCCATTCTTTAGGGTAGGTGTGCTGGTGACAAATTTGCTTTGTTTCCCTTCTGAGGATGTCTTGATTTTCCCTTTATTCTTAAAGGACATTTTCCCTAGGCATAGGATTCTGAGTTCACAGGTTTTTTTTCTTTCAGATCCTGAAAAATATTTTGGCCAAATCCTTCTGGGTTCCATATTTTCTTTATGCCCTCAACTTCTACAGCCATATTTCTAATCCCAGCCTCTCCCCTGAGCTTTGGTCTCTTATTTCCTGCTGTCACTGGACATTCTCACTTGAATGCTCCACAAACATCTTAACCATACATTCTTATTATAGCACCTCATCTATACCCTCAAAACTGTTACTCTTCTTTTGGGAAAAATACTTTTGTGGGGAAGATTCATCTTTCTAACCAATTTCGTGTTGTTGGCAAGAGATTATCCCCATGTTTTTTAAGCCAGAATTTTTACTCTTTTTTCACTGGGAGGATTTGTCCATAAAATTAACTTATTCTTTAAGGGCATTAGAATGTGCCTTATTTTCTTGTGTTTTGTTATTTTTTACTGTGCACTGTTCATTTTTACTAGAAATTTATCTTTGGAAATTCTTTGAGGCCTGGGTTGAAGTTGAAGACTTACATTTTTTTCCCAGTCATCTTGGAGTAATACCAACCAATAAGCACCTCAAGTTAACTTTTCCCTTTGAGTTTTTTCAGATTACATAGGTAATAGGAACACAAATCCATGTGAAGTTCAATTTGTGGTTATGAATTCCGAAGGGATTCCTTTACTTTTGTTCCTTCTAACTCTAGGACTGAGAGTCAGTTTCCCTGCTGTGCCCTTCCGGACAGTGGGACTTCATTGTGAATCCAAGCTTTTTATGAGAATCTCAATTTCAGTTCCTATCTGGGGTGTGCTCCAGACTTTATCTTCTGTCCCCTGTACTGGTGTAATCATTAAACGTCAAGCTCAAGGATTTTAGGTCTTGCCAAAATTTTCCAGGAAGTATGCTGCCTTTGGCACTTTGAGTTCCAGTTTCACTTCACTTTGGAGATTGGCATGTACTTTACACAAGCTTAATGTTCAAAAAAGACTTTAAAAGATTTCTTATCCAGTATACGAGTTATTTTATTTGGGTGAGTTATTCAGGGTATCCAATCTGCCATACTGCTGGAAAAAGAGTTTTCTCATAATATATGATTTTCTGTTACAAACTCTTATCATTTTAGCATATATCTCTTAGCTGAATATGTTGCAGCCATAAATATTTAGTGATTAAACTCTTTTTGGTCATTACTAGGGAACTTTTTTCTGAATACTTTAAAATTTCTACTTTCAATTTACTGTCAGCTTTCTTTCTTTCTCTTAATCCTATAATATAAAACCCACAATTGAAAAATGACCCTCTAAAAAGCTGTGCAGTCAGCCTGATATGATTAGATGTCATGACAGTGATGTAGCTTAATTTTTTTTTTCTGCATAATCATCTTGAGTTCTTTGCCTCTGGGTTGAGAACTTGGAGGTCAGAGGTGATTTATTTTCTTATTTACACATAAAGTGAAGGAGAAAACCATTCTACATTTAGCTGGAAATATTCATGAGAAATAGAGTCTCTCAAAAATCAAGTGGGGGTGTGGGGATTAGAAATGAGTCTGGAATCTTTAGAAAGCTTATTTTAGCCAATTTGACAGAAGTCAAGGAAATATGTTCAAGTGGAAGAAGGTTGCCTTTATTCAGACCTACTGAGCATTATTCTGGGAAGGCCCAGGAAGATATACATATACTCAAATACACACGTGTACACACACACTTGCACACTTACACAGACATCCGCAGTACAAACATGCACATGCAATTACATAGTTATATAAGGGGGGAATTCTGACAAGTGAATCTCTGGATTTCGTTTTTTACTTTATTATTTTGTCCTAATTCTCAAAGTAACATGTGTTTATTAGAAAAGCACTTGAAAGTCCAGAAAAATAACCCATAATGTTATTTCTTAGTAAAATCAATGGCAACATTTTGGTGCATTTCTTTTCCTTCATTTATTAACTATAAATCAGCTTGTATATGCAATTACACTTGATTCTGCTTTTCTCTTCCACTGAACAATTTATAGTAGGTATATCCCCATGTTTCTAAATAGTGTTTTCATCATAGTAAAATATACTTTCATGTGGGTTCGCAATTTCCTCTCATTAGACATTGAAGTTGTTACAATTTCTTCAGTAATTAAATGAGTCTCTATTGGTACATCACCCTGTGTCCTCTGTCTCGATCCTAGAAAAATAATTAAGGGTTGCTCTCAGTTTCAAGTGTCAGTGAAATCCCCGAGAGGTTCAAGTTCAGCTGTTGGTCTATTATTACCCCAACATTCTCCATGGGGGTTTCCCACTTTTATCCCTTACCCTCATCCTGGCCACAGTAAGCTTTTCAAAGCATTTCTCTCAAGCACATGTGGTATGTGTTCCCCTTGAGGGAGTTTTGTAAATTAAAAAAAAAATTCTCCATCTCATTATATTTCAAGTGCTATTTTAGCCCCCTGTTGAATAATGTGATACATTAGTGCATGGGCACCATTTGATGACTTGTGAAAGTCCTAAATGATTCTAGATCTACCCTGTAGATGAGCATTTGAAATATGGCTAGTTAAAACTGAGCTATTCTGTAAGTATAAAATAACGATGAATTTCAAAGGCATAGTATGATAAAAAGAAGATAAATTATTTTATTGATAATACTATTAATGTTGATTGCATGTTAAGATGATATTTCAGATATGTTGAATTTAATGAAATATTTTATTAAAATTAATTTACTTATTTTTATGCATTTTTAATGTAGCTACTAGAAAATTTAAAATGGCATATGTGGCTTGTGTTTGTGGCTGGTATTGTATTTCTGTTTGAAAGCCCAATTTAGAGCCAAGAGTTGGAGCCTGGGGCACCATACTAACATTCCCTGTCTGGGAAGTACCTCATCCCCCTACTCTCTGCTCAAACCCCCAGAATACTGGATAAGGGGAAAAAGAGTCAGTGGACCTCTTCCTGACTCACTCTCTCACAACATCCAACCTCACCACAAACCATGTGGAAACAGAGGGTTAGGTAGTTGGTTATGCTATTTTATTAATTGCAAGGCTCATTCTGCATTAAGTTGGTTGAATGACAGATACTCACAAGTGGAATGGATGTAGCAGTAAAGTGCTCACCAAATGCTCTGTGTCTTTGGGCTTTGGCTGCAGATTTGAGTCATTTTCTTCTTCACCACCTAACTTCAATCACTCCTATTGCAAAAGCCACAAAGCTCCCTTGTGCCTGCTTTCAGGGATTCAGAGCTGGGACTCCACACATTTTTTTGCCATTTCAGCTGCCAGGCAGATAAAAAATGGTGCATAGCAGACAGAGCTCCCTGCTCTGAGCAGCGTAAAGGAGGAGGCTGAAGCGGGCACATTTGGATTCAGGAGAAGCCTGAGATAACCGAGCCAGTTCCTTTAGATCCAGCAGTTTCCTAGGCCTGCCAAGACAGCCTCCCAGACAGCTCAAGGACTTAGACAGGAAAAGTTGAGTTAATGAGTGATGGTTGACACACAGTTGCAAACCTTAGAGCAGCAATGTGTCTGTGCTCAGGCCTGCATCGGGCAATGTCCCAGTGACAGCACAGAGCTCTTTGGCTGGGAGCCATCCCTGGCTGTGGCTTCATGTGGCTCCTGGTTTCTGCACTGTTAGGGCTGTGACTTCAAGGGCAGCCGAGGTTACTACTTATCCTAACCCATTTATAAAGCTGGTCAAGCTCCCATCCAACCAAATGTCCTTTCTCCTTCCAATTATTTTTGTTGGGGACCTCTGTTTGTACACAGAGTCATATTTCCTGCCATGTTTGTTTATTTTCTTTTTCCTCTGGCCTCTTTCTTTCAGGCTGGTAGAGGCAGTCATTCTTGTGGCTTGATGCCAGTTGGGTTTCTTCCAGGTATGGCTGGAAGGGGCCTGGCAGATTCCCCTCTGAAGTGGGAACTTTCAGGTTGCTTAATTCCTAGGAACTGAAGTCTGGGAGAAGAGACAGACGTTGGGTATTCCCTACTCATGCAAATAACAAATATGTGGGTACCATCCTCTGTGGGCTAAGCTCCAGGCTGGCCTCTGAGAACGCAGAAGAATCAGGTGTAAATCCACACTTGTAGATTCTTATAACCCATGAAAAATGGTGAGTGCCACTAATGAGCTACACATGGGGGAAATGGGAATTCATCTGGGCCAGCAGATAGCTTTGAGCAAACAGGAATGGAAGAAGGAATTGTGGGTATTTTGTGAAGGAGAAATATGAGCTGGGATTGAAGGATGGGTATAACTTGGCTCTATCTATACCAGTGTTTCTCAACGTCAACACTATTGACATTTTGGATCAGGTAACTCTCTATATTTTCTAGAATATTCTTTCTCCTAATTCTCAGGGGTCTGTCCTGTACATTGTAAGATTTTTTGGCGGCACTGCAGGCTTCTACTCATGAGGTACTAGTAGGTCCCCATCCTATTACAACAAACAAAAAAATATCTCCAGACATTGCCAAATGTCCCCTAAAGGAAAAAAAAAAGTCACCTGGTTGAGAACCACAGCTATAAAAAAATAGGCTAAAGAATATTCCAGAGAGAGTAAAAAAAAATGAGCAAAGGAGAAGCCTGGGACAGACAGCAGGTCAATCAGTTTGCCTGGAATGAAGGGTATATAAAGAGAATTCTCAAAACAGTGGAAAAATAGAATGGAAGCTCCACAGTGTGTGTGTGTGTGTGTGTGTGTGTGTGTGTGTGTGTGTATCCATTTTGTTCCATGGTGGACCCCAAACACCTAGAATAGAGTCTGGCACATACTTGAAACTCAACAGTGTTTACAGAGGGGAAGAGTCTAGGATCACTTAATATAAAGTTGAGCACTGGTCTGGGAAGTATTGGTTTCTTCTGTGAGTAACATGGAGACATTTGAATGTTTTGGAGTAAGAGAAAGAGCTGACCTATTCTAGATATCGAGAATCAGACAGTCATATATCAGGAAGATTGAGGAACATGACCCCAAGAAATAGCCAAAAGGCTGTTGCAGGAGTCCAGACAAGAGATAATAGGGGTTTGGATACAGATAGCATGTGGAGGGAGATGAGGAGAAGCCATCCCTGACAGATTGGGAAATGGGAATGGGGTGGAGAAAGAATGGCAATGCATAAAAGTAGGAAACACAGAACAAAGAGGAAATGTGGGAAATAATTTAATTATTTGCCTTTAAAGAAGTATCATCACTAATCCTTCTCAAATTATTCCTAAAAGTTGAAGAGAATACTTCCAAAATCATTTTATGAGGGCAGCATTATTAAATACTGAAGCCAGACAAAGCCACATAGGAAAAGAAAATTACAGACCAATATTCTTTGTGTGCATACATGAAAAATCTTGAAAAAATATCAACAAAATTAAACAGCACATTAAAAGTATCATACACCATAATCAATTAGATTTTATCCAGGGATGCAATTATGGTTCAATATATACAAATCAATAAATGTGATAGATAATCACATAAACAGAATGAAGGATAAAAAAATCATATGATCATTTCAATAGAGGCAAGAAAAAGTATTTGATAAAAATTCAACACCTTTTCATCATAAAAGTTCTCAACAATTTGGTATAGAAGGAATATACACAATAAAGTCCATATATGACAAACCCACAATCAATATCCTATATTCAATTGTGTAGGGCTAAAAGCTTTTCCTCTAAGATCAAGAATATGGCAAGAATGTCCACTTTTGTTATTTATATTCAGTACTGTACTAGAAGTCCTAGTGAGAGCAACTAGGTAAGAAAAAGAAATGCAGGAATACCTCAGAAATATTGTGGATTTGGTTCCAGACCATCACAATAAAGTGAATATTGCAATAAGCAAGTCAAACGAACTTTTTGCTTTCCCAGCAAATAAAAGTTACATACTTTATTGCAGTCTATTTAGTGTATAATATTATTGTATCTAAAAAACTCATGTATATTCCTTAATTAAAAATACTTTATTGATAAAAAAATTACTTACCTCCCTCTGAGCTTTCAGGGAGTCATAATCTTTTTGGTGGTAGAGGGTCTTGCCTCCATGTTGATGAGTACTGACTGATCAGGTTGGTGGTTGCTGGAGGCTGGGTAGTTGTGGCAATTTAAAAAAATAAGACAACAGTGAAGTTTGCTATATCCAACTGATTCTTCCTTTCATGATTGATTTTATTATAGCATGCAACATTGTTTGATAGCATTTTACCCACAGTACAACATCTTTCAGAACTGGAGTCAAGCCTCTCAAATCCCGCTGCTGTTTTATCAACGAAGTTTGTGCAATATTCTAAATCCTTTGTTGTCATTTCAACAATCTTCATAGCATCTTCACCAGTAGTAGAGTCCATCTCAAGAAAACACTATCTTTACTCATCCATTAGAAGCAATTCCTCACACATTCAAATTTTATCATGAGATGGCCGCAGTTCAGTCACATCTTCAAGATCCACTTCTGATTCTAGTTCTCTTGCCATTTCCTCCACATCCTCAGTTCCTTCCTCCAGGGAAATCTTGACCTCCTCCAAGTCATGCATGAGGGTTGGAATCAACTTCTTCTATATTCCCATTAACCTGCATATTTTGTATATGTGCTGCCAAAGTGAGCACTGACCTTGATATTTTGACCTCTTCCCCTGAATCACAAATATTCTTAAGGTCATCAAGAATGGCAAATTCTTTCCAGGAGGTTTTCAATTTACTTTGTCTAGATCCATCAAAGGAATCACTATATATGGCAGCCATAGCTTTATGAAATCTATTTCTTAAATAATAAGACTTGAAAGTCAAAACTACTCCTTGACCTGTGGGCTGCAGAATGGATGTTATGTTAGGAGGCATTAAAAAAAAACAAAACCATCAATCTCATTTTTCATTTCCATCAGAGTTCTTGCATGACCAGGTGCATTGTCAACGAGTAGGAATACTTTGAAAAGATGTTCTTTTCCTGAGCAGTAGATCTCAACAGTGGGCTTAAAATATTCAGTAAACCATGTTGTAAATAGATGTGCTGTCATCCAGCCTTTGTTTTTCCATTTATAGAGCATAGGCAAAGTAGACTTAGTGTAATTCTTAAGAGCCATAGAATTTTTGGAACAATAAGTGAGTATTGGCTTCAACTTCAAGCCACCAGCTGCATTAGCCCCTAATGAGAGAGTCAGCCTGTCCTTTAAAGCTTTGAATGCAGGCATTGACTATTCCTCTCTATCTATGAAAGTCCTAGAAGGCATCTTCTTCCAATAGAAGGCTGTTTCATCTCCACTGAAAATTTATTGTTTGATGTAACCACCTTTATTAATTATCTTGTCTAGATCTTCTCAATAATTTGCTACACTTTCTACATCAGCACTTGCTACTTCACCTTGCACTTTGATGTCATGGAGATGGCTTCTTGTCTTAAATTTCATGAACCAACCTCTACTAGCTTCATACTTCCCCTTCTGCAGCTTCTTCTCCTTTCTTAGCCTGCACAGAATTGAAGAGTTAAGGACTTGGTCAGGATTAGGCTTTGGCTTAAGGGAATGTTGTGGTTGGTTTGATCTTCTATCCAGACCACTAAAACTTTCCCCATATCAGCAATAAAGCTGTTTCCTCTTCTTATCATTCATGTATTCATTGGAGTAGCAATTTTAATTTCCTTCAAGAACTTTTCCTTTGCATTCACAACTTGGCTAACTCTTTAGCATAAGAGGCCTAACTTTTGGCCTCCTTTGGCTTTCAACATACATTCCTCACTCAGCTTAATAATTTCTAGCTTTTGATTTATGGTGAGAGACATGTGACCCTTCCCTTCACTTAAACACTTAAGGGCCATTTCAGGGTTATTAATTGGCCTAATTTCAATATTGTTGTGTTTCAGGGACTAGCAAGACCTGAAGAGGGTGAGGTCTGATACCACACCACAGGTCAGTGGATTATCAGAACACACAAAACCTTTATGGATTAAGTTTGAATTTTCCTAATTGTTCTGTTCCCCAAATCATTACAAATTGTAGGGGCGCCTGGGTGGCTCAGTGGGTTAAGCCTCTGCCTTCAGCTTAGGTCATGATCTCAGGGTCCTGGGATCGAGCCCCACATCGGGCTCTCTGCTCAGCGGGGAGTCTGCTACCCCCTCCCCGCCTGCCTCTCTGCCTACTTGTGATCTCTGTCAAGTAAATAAATAAAATCTTTTAAAAAGATAAAGATTTAAAAATTACAATAGTAACATCAAAGATCACTGATCATAGATCATCATAACAAATATAATAATCATGAGAAAAGTAAAATATTGTGAGAATTACCAAAATTTGACATAGAGACAGGAAGTGTGCAAATGCTATAGAAAATGATGACAGTAGACTTGCTGGATGCAGGGTTACCACAAAACTTTAATTTGTGAAAAAAAAAAAGGCATTATCTATGAAGTGCAAGAAAGTAAGTGAAATAAAGTATGCCTGTAAAAAGCACCTGAATAAGAAAGGCAGAAGGAAAACTTTCTCTGTGGATGACATGATCTTATACATAAGCATATGACAACCATAGACAACAAACAAAACAAAATTCCAACCTGATAGAATTAATAAACAAACTCATGAAAGTTGTAGGACATAAAGTTAGCATACAAAAATAATTTTTTATTTCTATACATTATCAAGGAAGTATCTAAAAAATTAAGATATTTACATTTACAATAGCATCAGAAACAATAAAATACTTAGAAATAAATTTAACCAAAACCATAGATATTGATGAAAGAAATGGAAGAATATACAAATAAATGAAAAGATAACTTGTGTCTTGGTTTAGAAGAGTTAATAGTGTTAAATATCCTTATTACCCAATACAATCTACACACACAATACAAATTTCCAAAAGGCATCAAAAGTACAAATGTATTTTCCACAGAAATAGAAAAAAAATCCTAAAATTCATATGGAACAACAGAACATTTTGAATAGCCAAAACAATTTTGAGGAAGAAGAGCACGGCTGATTTCAAACTATATTACAAAGTCTCAGTAATCAAAACAGTATGGAGCTGATATAAAAAAACAGGTATGAATACAAATGGTACAAAATAGATAGCCCAGAAAAAAAAATCCACACATACATGGTCAACTAATCTTTGACAAGGGCACCAAGAACACAGAATGGAGTAAGGATTGTCTCCTGAATAAATGGTGTTGGGACAACTACAAAGAACTGACACTGGACCCCTAAGTTATACCACTCATAAAAATTCACTTGAAATGGATTAAAGACTTAAATGTAAGACCCAAAGCCATAAAACCTCTAGGAAAACAAAACAAAACAACAACAACATAACAACAAAAAACAAGGGAAAGCTCCCTGACGTTGGTCTTCACAATGATTTTTTTTAGACATGACACCAAAAGGACAGCCAGCAACAGTAAAAATAAATAAATGGGACTATATCAAATAAAAAAGCTACTGTGCAGCAAAGAAAACTAACAAAAAAGGGAAAAGGCAATCTATGGAATAAGAAAATATTGGCAAGCCATATATCTAATAAGGGATTAATATCCAAAATATGGTAAGAACTTATACAACTGACAAAGAAAACTCCAAATAACCCAATGAAAAAAAAATTGACAGAGGATCTGAATAGACATTTCTCAAAAGGTGACATACAAATGGCCAATAGGTACATAAAAAGGTTCTCCATATCACTAATCATCAGCGAAATGCAAATCAAAGCTACCATGAGATATTACCTCACATCTGTTAGGATGGTTAGTATCAAAAAGACAAAAAATAAGTCAAGAAGATATGGAGGAAAGAGAGTCCTTGTACACTGTTGGGGAGAATATAAACTGGTATAGCCACTCTAGAAAATAATATGGAATTTCCCCCCAAAATTAAAAGTAGAACTACCATGTGATCTAGCAATCTGACTTCTGGATATATATCTAAAGGAAATAACGTCAATATTTGAAGAGCTATCTGCATTCTGTGTTCATTGTAGCATTACTCATTGTAGCCAAGATAATGGAAACAACTTAACTGTCCATCAATGGATGAATGGATAAAGAAAATGTGTATATATACACAATGGGATTTTATTCAGCCATAAAAAGAGGAAATCCTGCAATATCCAATAACGCGGATAAGCCTTGAGGACATTATGCTAAATGAAATAGGCCAGACACAGAAAGACAAGTAGGTATGGTATCTCTTATATGTAGAATTAAAAAAAAATTTGAACTGGCAAGTGTGGAACTATAAAAAAAAAGGACCAAGTCAGACTCTCTCATGGTGGGGACATCTATGGTAGGTGCAGAGGTTGTCCATAATTCTCCATCCTCATCTACTTCCACAGTAATAGACCCCACATTTATAGTTAAGTACAGGATTATTTATTATTATATTATTTACTGTTTGAAAGACTGTAATGGTTTCACTTACTTGTGGAGCATAAGGAATAACATACTGGACATTAGGAGAAGGAAAGGAAAAGCGAATTGGGGGAAATTGGAGGGGGAGATGAACCATGAGAGACTGTGGACTCTGAGAAACAAACTGAGGGTTTTGGGGGGGGAGATGGGAGAAGGATGGGTGAGCCTGGTGGTGGGTATTAAGGAGGGCACGTATTGCGGGGAGCACTGGGTGTGAAGCATAAACAATGAATCTTGGAACACTGAAAAAATAAAATTAAATTAAAAAATAAAGACTGTATATTCCAGCTTCCCTTGTCATTAGGTGTTGCCATGAGACTAAGTTTGGCCCAAGAGATTTAAGAATCATTGTCATGTAATTGCTCTCAGGAACTTATTTTAATAGACATCTGGCATGTCTCTACTGCTTTTCTTATTTTTTGTCCCATGTTCTACCTTGCTTCCTAGAATTCTGATGTGAAAGACTGGATGGAGTTATAGCAGCCTCCTTGGATCACAAGAATAAGTCCTACACATTAAGGATGGAACAGTAGAAGCTGGTATGGGGCCAGGGCTCTAGATGAATTTGTGGATCCCCAGACTTTGACATGGGGGACAGATGAACTTCTATCTTGTTTAATCCATTGTTGTTATAGGTATCTGTTTTTTGCAGCCAAAATTAATCCCACTGACCCAGTAAAAGGAACAGCAGATAGGGAAGAACTTGCCAGAAAGTTTGAACAGGCTTAATTCAGTGTCACGGAAGCTAACGAAGATAGAATTTCAGAGCAGTGACTGACACTAAGGAGGAGAATAAAGCCTGAAGATAAAGATACTGTATTTGACAGCCTAAAGGTCACTGGTAATTTAAAGCAAACACTGTCCAGGGTTAACTGCAAACCACACCATATGAAAAGCCTCTTCCCAGCATCTGCAAACACTCAGGACCTGCCAGCTGACCTACATCTTGGGAGCTGGAGGATGCCTATGTATTAGAAGAGAAAAAAAATATTTGCAGACTCATCTTATCTGCATAGACTATATCAGCCGTCGGGGAATTGGTTAGAGACCACAGTCACTGTGAGAAAAGATTGTCAAGATAATTAAAGGGGTGTTTCCAGCAATGAAGTTGGAGAATAAATGAAGGACAAGGGTCTTCCCAATGGCACCCCCTTGTCATTTGACTAATGCTCTCTGCTCCTTCAGATCTCAGCCTAGAGCCACTTCCTCAGATACACAGTCCTTGGACCCCCTGTTGAAGCCTCTTACAGCTCCCTAAACTTGTCCTCCATATCTCCCCTTGTTTATCATCTGCCTTCCTCAATGGCATATTAGTCCCATGAGGCCTTGGACCCCATCTGGTTCATTCATTGCTGTGTCTTCAGGGCCTAGATGAGCATCTGGCAAAGAACAGCAGCTCAGTTTGGTGCATGAAGTTTCTGTTTGCAGGGCTTCGTGTTTCCTTGTGCATATTTGTTCCTTTGTGTTTGTTCCTTGCGCATGAGGAAAGACTTTTTGAAATCGCTTCCTCTCTTGGCTTCTCATTGTTTTCATCCTGAGAACTGATGAAGAGAGAGGGGAAACTGGAATTCCTAGTTAATGTCTGGCTATGGCAGGGGAGGATGGTATCTTACTTAATTTCCCATTCCCTCACCGAAGGCACCAGGGAGCCAATTAGTATACTAGGACTATTTGATACCCAAGAGTCCCTCAGAAGCTGGAAGAGTGAAGGAGGCTCCAGAGGATCCCCCCCCAGAGTACCTTCTAGGGTAAAGGCATTCTAAAAAGTACTCTAGATCAGTGCCTATTAGAACATTACTTCAGCTACAGAGGAAGAATTGAATTCCCGTTCCTCCCATTCCGGCCTCTCCCTCCCTTTGAGTCTTGTCTCCTCATCCCCTCTGCCCTCACTGAGAGCCCTTGCTCTTCCCCAACACATCTTGGGTGCCAACAGTTCTGTTCCTTGGCTCAGGTGGTTTCCCCTCCTGAATATCTTTTCTCTCCCCATCCCTGGCCCCCAAATGCTACTTGTTCTCAAGACTCATACTAAATGCCAACCTCTCTGGGGAACCTGCCCTGGTCACCCAGTTGAAGCACACATCTTTGTCCCCTGAACTCCAACAACTCCTACTTTTGATGTTCCTTTGAAAATTGGCACATTCTGTCTTGTGCTGTTAGCCTGATTTTCAGATGGGTACCCAGCTTCCTGAAAGGGTACTACCTTGAACTTCTGCATAGCCCTTGAGTGTAGCCTTGGACAAAGTAGATATCAGTAAATAGCTTTTGGTTGATGATCGCAGTGTCCTGTTCCTTAGCTGTGCTCTCTGTTTGCTGATGTGGAAAAGAAAACACACACACACACACACACACACACACACACACACACACACACATATGACAACAGCAACCCTTGCCTGTCCCTGCTTTCATGGCTTCTCATCTTGGACTGTCGGGCATACTACAAGTTGTGGGAACCTTAATTTATTTTCCTACCCCCCCCAAAAAAAACCCCACAACCTGCTGCAGCTAGTAACTCATAAACTATAGTAGATGATTATAAGTAAGATGTATGTAATTGTTTACCAGCAAGCTTTAAATAAACACATAAATTTCAGTGTCTCTTCTTAATGGATTTTCTGACAAGTTGGAATTGATCTGAGATCTCATTGAAATGTAAACTACAAACTAGCTTCTGAGGCTCTTAAATCAGAGGTGGGAATAGAGATAACAGAATGGTTAGCACCTTTGAGAAGCCCATCTATTTGGTAGAATGGCTAGCTGGTTATATTTTGTCAGCCAAAAGAATGACAGCTTCATTTGCACCAGGCTGCAGAGATTGCCTCTAAGCTGTACCTCTTTCGTCTCCTCTCCAAAGGAGAGGTTTTGGCTGAGAACAGTGGGCATAGGCCATGGTCAGAACAGTAACTCCTTCTTGGAACAAAGCTAAGATTCTCATTATCAAATGCTCTTTTTGCAACCATTCCTCACAGTGACTGTACTAGACAGGATCCTCCAGAGAAACAGAACACATAGAGGAGATTTATGATAGGATTTGGTTTGCATGGTTGTGGAGGCAGAGAAGTCCCACCATCTGCTGTTTGCAAGCTGGACAGCTAGGAAAGCCCATGGCATAACTCAGTCCAAGTCCAAAGTCCTGAGAACTGACGGTGTGACTCCCAGTCCCAGGGCAAACTTCTGAGAACCAGGGGACTGCTGCCATAAGTCCTGATGCCCAAAGGCCCAGAAGCTCCAATGTCCAGAGGTAGGAGAAGGTGGAAATCCCATCTCAAGAAGAGGGAATGAATTCATCCTTCTTTTGCCTTTCTGTTCCATTGGGTGTGCCAATGGATTGGAAGATGCCTGCCCACACTGGTGAGGGCGGATCTCTTTACTCAGTCTGCTAAATTAAATGCTTCCCAAAACACCCTCACAGACACATCCAAAAATACTGTTTTATCAGCTATCTGGGCATCCCTTAGCTCGCCAAGTTGATACATAAAATTAACCATCACAGTGACAGTCCCAATATCCCATTTTAATTGCATTAAAAGGCTCCTTTTAAGCAACTTACTAAGTCAGAAACACGGTCTCTAATGTAGAGCCAGGCTTATTCAGAGATTAGAGAAACACACATTTAGTGATGGCAGAGGAAATACAGGCAAAGGGGACTCTAAGGTAGGTCTTGGGACACACCTTACAATGCTGTCAGTGCACTAACTTGTGCTAGCCCTGATGGTTGAGGCAGTGTCCTGAAAGGCAGCCCTCTTCTCTCTGGCTTGCAAGCTTGAACTTGGGCGGAGCTATGCCTCCTCCATGTTTTAAGCTGTTTGGTTTGTTTTAGGGGTCATAATGGGTTATGGATGGATAGTCTCACACTGTTATTGAAAGCTTTCTTGGTGAAGCAAGCTGAGTCCACAATTACTGGTGATTCCTAAGGGACAGATATTAGAACCAGTCTAAGTGACAACTTCACAGAACAAATGACCCAGATTAAAAGAAGAGGAGGGGCGCCTGGGTGGCTCAGTGGGTTAAGCCTCTGCCTTCGGCTCGGGTCATGATCTCAGGGTCCTGGGATCGAGCCCCACATCGGGCTCTCTGCTCGGCGGGGAGCCTGCTTCCCCCTCTCTGTCTCTGCCTGCCTCTCTGCCTACTTGTGATCTCCCTCTCTCTGCCAAATAAATAAATAAAATACTAAAAAAAAATAGAAGAAGAGGAAATGACTCCCTTCTGACAAGAAGAATGACCTGACACAGAAATCACTGCATTTTCTGATAGCACATATCTAAACAGACAGTGGAATCATGTTTCCCTTTTTTAATCTGCACACAGAATTAAAAAAATGTTTCAAAAACACTTGGCTGTCAAAAAGATGATGGGGAATCCTTAGGAGGGAACACAGGGCCCTTTATTCGGAAAAAGTCAGGAGGCTTTGCTTGTTAAAAAAAAAAAGATTCTAAGACTGACAGAAAGCTGTTCATAAGGGTTTTTGTCACAGAAGGTCACAAATAGATCTAATAAGTAGAAAAATTTGACATGATTCGGATAGTTGTATCCTCCTCAAATCAACAAGAGATAAATTAAGCCATGATTGATGGTGGTTAGCGGTTTTCTTTTTTTTTTCTTTTTAAATCATACAAGGTGATGTTTTTCATTAAGGTGTACAACATGATGATTTATACATATACGTTATGAAATAATTATCACAATCAAGTTAATTAACACATCCATCACTTTACACAGTTACCATTTTTGGGTGGTGAAAACACTTAAGATCTACTCCCTTAGCAAATGTCAAGACTATGGTACAGTATCGTTGACTGCGGTCACCATGTTTTACATTATTAGACCCCAGAAGTTTTCATCTTACAGCTGGAAGTTTATACCCTTTGACCAACATCTCCCCAGTTCCTCCAACCCTCAGCCCTTGCCAACCAGCATTCTACTCTGTTTTTGTGAGTTCAACTCTTTTCTTTTGGATTCCACATGTAAGTCATGCCATACAGTATTTTTCTGTGTCTGGCTTATTTTACTTACAGAGTTAAGGAAGAAAGTCCAGTCTTTCAAGGGATGATAGGTTAGATTAAAATGTAAGGCTTTCCTGTTCTTGAGGACTGGACTTTAAATTTGTTTTGATTGCCTAGGGGTTGGGGTGGGGTTGAGAAAACAGGTACCTGCCCTAACATTTCTAAGTTAACACTTAAAATATTTCACCTTAAATTCAGGCAGTAGCAAGGAATGTCATTTCTAGTATATTTACATTTGAAAATAAAATGGTTACATTTCTGACTTAAATGTGTCCCATCTCAATGCCATACTTCCTTAATAGCCACCAGCATAGCTATTCTCTAACAAAGGGTTTTTTCAACATTCCTTTTCCTACTTTTCATATTTTTATCCCACTCTCCCTGAAGAATTGTATCCCGTTGTAGATTCTTGTGCTTGAAAGTCTTTTATTGTTGACCCTATCATAGTTCCCCATAACAAAAGTATTTACATGAACTGAAATAAGATGTTAAAATATTTCCTCTGAACATTAAGCATGGAACATTCACCCTTTTTCTTGGATTACACCAAGTGCACCACTGGTTGAACCACACGCAACCCCACATCTTTCTTTGGCTACAAAGAAAGGAGATGGAAAGAAGGGCTAGTCGGATGGGAGCCCTCCAATCTGAGGAGACTCATTTTAGAAAGGGGTGCTGTGGTAGGTGGGTTACGTGGATTGGTCCTACTTTTCCACTGCCCCATAATAACATTAAGCAGCTACACCCTCACCGTGGCTCCCTGGTGGGTGGAGTGTGCTTTGCACTCATGGCCTTGAGCATGGTTCAGTGACTTGCTTCAGTGGACAAATTTGAGCAGAGGCTTGAAAAGGGCTTGTGCAGCTTGGTTTGGGTTCTAGTGCTTTTGCCATTGCCATGAGAAGGCTATGCTCTGGGTAGTTGCTGCTTTTCACTGGGCTCCATATAAGATGTGGAACTAAGCTGGCCCAGGCAGGACCCATTGCAAAACAAAAATGTGGGCCATCAGGATTCAAGCTCTCTTTCTCCTTGCTCACCACCTCAATCCATGGTGGATGGGCAACACCCAAACATGCAGGTACTTGGATTGGGAGTGAACAAGAAGTCCCTGCCCATTGCACACCAAATATCCCATGACTCTACCAGTCTAAACAACTACTACCTTGCCCTACCTCAAGACACTCCAGAGCACGTGCCTGAATGCCCTTCCTTGGGCTCATGTCCAGAACCCCACGGGGACAAAGAGCAACAGTGGTCACAAAGACTTGATGGCTGAGTACCTATCCTGGAGGGACTGGAGATGGGAGAAACACCATGTGTGAATTGAGGTTTGACATCCCTGGTGCATGTTTCACATGGTCATGTTTCATTGGACTTTACTCACAAAACATGAATGTTTTAGGTCCATCTCAGAGTATTAAAGTCCAAGTGCAAGGTCCTTCTGAGTGTAGGGTTCTATCAAATTGCACTGATCACCCAACCTGGAGCCAGCCGAGGCGTGACAAACTGCAGACCTGTGGCCGAAATCAGGGCATCCCACCTGACCCACACTTGCCGTGAGTATGAATGATTGCTGTTTTACGTCACTGTGTATTGGGTGGGGGGCAGTTTCTGCAGCATTATTGTGTTATGTTATGTTCTCAGGGAAGTTCATGTTCTAAAATATGACTCCCTAAAACCTCTCATGCCTATTTGCCCCTTGGCAAGTCTCTGCATGCTCTCATGGATGCCAGTCCATTTTGAAGTCTGCTGGCCTAGAGATCAAAGTTCAGGTGGAGTGGGAGGGAATGTGTGAGGCATCTAAAAGTGGGGGAAGGTTGTGGTCAGCAAGAGGGATCCTGCAGTTGGTGAAGTCAGGGGAAGAGCAAGTCTGGGGATGGCCATGCTGGAGGACAGAGGCTGTGACCTGGAGAGTTAGGGGGTGGAAGTGCTACAGAGCTGTTGGCTCCATGTGGTCCCAGTGGACTCATTGTCACCCACCAAAAGCAATGTCACTGAATGATGATATACAGGGGTTGTAGTCAGACAGGCCACCTGCCTCTGCTAGTCCCATGAACTTCCCTGTGTGACAGTGGGCATGCCCTTATCTCCTGAGGGCTTTCATTCCCTTATCTGTACCTGTGCTCCAGTGTCTTTCTGAGAATTCCACACATAATCCATGAAAAGGCTTCAGCACAATACCCAGCACTTTGTAAGAACTCAGTAAATAGGGCACCTGGGTGACTCAGTTATTAAGCACCTGCCTTCGGCTTGGGTCATGATCTCAGGGTCCTGGGATTGAGCCCTGCATTAGGCTCTCTGCTCAGCAGGAAGCCTGCTTCTCCCTCTCCCACTCCCCCTGCTTGTATTCTCTCTCTTTCTGTCAAATAAATAAATAAAATCTCTAAAAAAAAAAAAAGAACTCAGTAAATATTCGCTGTTTATTATTATGCAAGCTGATGGGAGTTAGGTAACATGATCCTCCCTGTGGTTGCCGCAACAAATGACCATGAAGTGGGTGGCTTGAGACAGGAGAAATGTGGTCTTTCACAGTTCTGGAGGCTGGAGTCCACAGTTAAGGTGTCTTCAGGGCTGTACTTCCTCCAGGTGCTCTAAGGGAGATTCCAATCCTTGCCTCTTCCTCCCTGTGGTGGCTGCAGCTTTCCTTCCTTCACTTGGGGCCCCATTGCTCTAACCTCTGCCTCCTTGGTTACATTCACTCCCCCTTTTCCATCTCTCTGTGGTCTTCTAATAATGACCCTTGTCATTAGATTGCAGGCCCACCAGGATAACCTAGGATGATCTCCTCTCATGATCCTTGGCTTCATGACTTCTGCAAAGACCCTTTTCCCTAATAAGGTTCACATTCATGGATTCCAGGGATTAAGACGTGGACATATCTTTTGCAAGGGTCACTGTGAAACTCATGGCAATGCCCATGTCTCTAATGAATGTACTGGAAGCACCAGCTGTCAAGAAAAGGCAGGAAGAGGCAGAGGCAGGTGACATGGGCCTAGAAGAGGAAGGATTTCATAATAATTAATGAAAAACAGTGACGGAGTGGAGAGGTTGGCTCCACTTCCCAGCAATACAAGGTATAGATAAGCTACAACTTTAGACATAAGACTTCAAAGGGAGCACTGCTCCTAAGAAATGTCAGGCTTCAGCAGGGTCAGAAGGAAGGGGTGTGTAACCTAAAGCGTAACCCCAAAATATTGTAGATTCCTGATGGGACACAGTGTATCACAAATTCAGAAGATGGACAAGTGCAGGGGAGTGGAAGATATTCAGGCAAACTGAGCGAGAAAATGCCACAGAATTTGTGTTAAGGCTGGGAGTCTGGAAAGATGTCAAGGCCAAAGCTGGTAAGCCAACAGCAGGTGGGGGCACCATCCTTTGCAGAGCCCCCATCTCACTTTCCACTCACCTCACCCCTTGGACCCCTCACCTTGAGCTCCCGAGACCAAATCTGTCCTTACAAAGCTTTGTGTTACTTTAAGTCCCCATAAGCTGTGGGGTTGGTCTGCTCTGGTGTCTGGAGAATGAATGGCTGAACTTCTACTGATTTTAGGTTTTCATCAGGAATATCACTATGCAACCATACAGTAAGAGGATAGTTTTCTTTTCATAAGTGATACCATATCTGTATCAATGTGGTTAAATATATCTCACTCAGCTCTTCTGCCCTTTATCTCATAGGAAGCATTATACTAATGAAAGGTTTCAGATCATCTCTGAAGGGAGTGATTGGGTTCACAGATCATTGTGCTCCTGGTTGTGATAAGTTATCACATACAATTTTCATATATACAGGTCACCTAGGAATACTCTGCCTCTTCTCTTTTTTTGGCTTGATATTTGGAGAGAAGGGAACAATTAAATTATACTAGAAAGGGAGATCTGCAGAGCCTGTGCTTGGTTCAAAGTTCTGAAGAGAAATTATGAGGTGTAGATAGGTCAAGAAAGTGGAGAGATTTGGTCAAAGAAAAGCAGTGAATAAAATTAATTTTTAACTTTTTGGGGTTTGAGGATACTGTTGACTTCTTTGAGGATCTGATGAAAACTGTGGATTCTTTCCTTAGACTCACATAAGCATAGACATATAAAACCCCACATGGAGCCTTGCGAAGTATTCAGTCATCCAAAGCCCACTCACCACCTTGTAGGGATGACCCCAACAGGCCAGTTAAGGCCTTCTGGAGCCTAATAGGCTCAGGGAGTGATAGAAACACTAGCTCTATTGGAACTGATGGTTGAGATGGGAGAAGAGAAGAGGTTGGAAAGCTAGGTTGAGAGACTCAACGGGCAAGATTCAGAGAACATAACTGCATTCTGGAGTTGGCATGTTAAATATTTAGGGCAGGATGTACACCAAAGATCAGGGATCCCAGGTGGTAGGCCAGTCACCTTCTTGCCTTTAATGGCCTCATCTGTAAAATGAGAATGTTCTCAGGGTCAGCATGAGAACAAAATGAGATAACATAGTGAAGGTGTTTTGTAAACCTTTTAGGTTACAAAGCATCAAATGGAGGTTCAGGAATATTAACCAGGTGGTGACCTATTAGATATATGCCCTCAAAGTCCTCAATTAGGGAGTCGGAAACATGTAATGTGGCTTCAGATTAGTAGTCAGGGCAAGGGAATGAGAACATTCATAGACATATTACAAAGTAAGCCAGGTGGAATGAACTGAACATTTTTTAAACAAAGGGTAATATGCCAGAGAGATTATTACTTTTTAGTGTGAATGGAAAGGTCTTGAGTGAGATCAGGAGGAAGATAAGAAATGTTAATCCTGAAAGCCCCTGAATTTTTCCAGAGGTCCTTCTTCCAAAACCAGATGGTACATGAATTAGATTTTCTGGGAATTATAGAATATTAGATTTTATAACCAGACTAAATTGATGTCTTATGCCTGGAACCAATGCACTATTGAATCTATTGGGAACAGTTTAGATTATCTTAACTATTGATTCATGGGAAAGGTTTTGGCAAAAGGTCTCAGACAAGGAATCAAGCCAGAAACAGCATTTGTCATACCAGATGGGTTGACTCAACCTTTGGATTGAAAAAATTCACCTGTCTTTTTGTGAATACTGCCTATTGGTCTATTAAATATAGCAGAGACATTTGCTATATCATATATTAGTGGAAAAGTCTTGATTAGCCAATGTATATGAGCTTCTGGGATGCTTCAGTTTGGTGCTAAATGCCATATCTATAAAGCTGGTCTTTTAGAGAAACTTAATAAAAACCCATTTGGACATCCAAAGATCAGCTATTTGGAAGAAAGGATGGGAAACTGGCCCATGGCAACACTGGGCGAAAGAAGTTATATTAGAGGTTGAGAATTGACTACATGCAAGAGACAAGTGAGGTCATCTACTCTACAGCATAGTAAATAAGAGATTGTCCCTGGTTTGGGGGCCACAGCGAGACCTTAATATCTTAAAAAGTTATTTGGATTCAAAGTTGTGAAGATTACTCTTCCTTCAACTTTCCCCTGGCAGTCTTATGCTCATCATTTAAAGTTTGACCAAAATGTCACCTACCTGAGTAGCTCCCTCACCATCTCCACCCCTGTCCCGCCTCCTGGACATGGGGTCAAATTACCCTATTCCTTACTTCCTTGTTTCTGTACTGGGATACTTGTTTCCGGTCTTCCTCCTTCCCACAAAGGAACTTGTCTGTCTTCCTCACTGCAGTATTTTCAGCCCCTATTTGTCAAATAGATAGATGAGTTTGTGGAGCTTTTAAAACCTTGAAACAAACCCTGGTTTGTTTACCATTTCTTAGAGTTCCTTTTATCCTACTTATTCTGACCAGTCTTTCAGAGTCTACACCTATATGATAGCTCCCTGTTTCTGTTGTTGCTATCCTAAATTCAGAATTTCCTGACATGTGGACCACTGCAATGATCCCTGAAGCATTCTGCCTGCCTCTGGCCTCTCTATTTACTCCAGGGCATTCTGTAACCCTGTGCTGGATCAATTTTCAATTTCTCATTCAAAAAACCAAATCATCAGTCTAACTTTCAAGTACCTTCAAATCTGTCTCTGTTTCCCCTCTTCTTTTTGTCCTCTTTGACTCAGTTAAGTCTAAATACTCCTCCCTTTCCACACATAGCCTGCATTTTCCCATCTCCAAATCTCTGCTCAACTGGTTCTCCTTACTTTCCCAAATGTTAGCCAACTTTAAGACCCAACTCAAATATTCTGTCCTCCAAGGAGTTTCCCCAGATTTCACTAAACTAAAAGTAATCCCTGTTTCTTTAGACTTTTCTAACACTGTACTTGTTCCTCTCTTAAAGTATGCAACACTTTGTATATATGTCTAGTCTCCTCCACTAGACAGCGAAGTAGCTGGGGGTGGGACTACATTTTATGTTCAGTGCATTGAAGCACAGAGCCTCCCACATAGGAGACACTCAACCAAAGTTGCAGAATGCGGGACCATGTCTGCATTCTTGTTTGGGTTCAGTTTTATTTTAAGCACAGGAAAATGCAAAACATCCTGGAATATATTACTCACGATTATTGCCAAGGGAAAGAAATCTGTCTCCTATTTGAAGAACTGCCTGGCAATTGTGGCAATCACACAGAACCTTGCAATTTGCAAGGGGATCCACTTCATTTGATCCCACAAGCTCGTGCGGTAAGTCGGTGTGTTACAGGTGTCTCCAGTTCGAGCTAAGGAACCTGAGACTTGCACAAGAGAAATCACCTGAGGTGCAATAGCTAGTACGTAGTGAGGCTGGTATTCAAGTCTTGTAATTTCTCGCCTTTGTCCACTGCCCTCCTCCAGCCCTCCTCACGAGGTGAGTGAAGACTCTGATAAATTCTTACTGCATTTTAGAGAGATGGTTCCAGAAACTCCAGCATTTCCTGATGAGGGTTCATCCTGGGAGAGAAAGATGGAAGGCAAATGAGCTAAGCTTTCAATTCTAGACCTTGAAATAAAGAACAATTTAACAAATGGTAGAGTTTTAATAGACAGTGATTGAGACTTTTTATTGCTATTTTATTTTATTTTTTTTTAAGATTTTATTTATTTATTTGACAGACAGAGATCACAAGTAGGCAGAGAGAGAGGAAGAAGCAGGCTCCCTGCTGAGCAGAGAGCCCGATGCGGGGCTCGATCCCAAGACCCTGGGATCATGACCTGAGCCGAAGGCAGAGGCTTTAACCCACTGAGCCACCCAGGCGCCCCGCTATTTTATTTTTTAAAAAGATTTATCTGTATGGTGACTAACATAGCATAATGAAAAATTATTTTAAAAAGATTTATTTATTTATTTTAGAGAGCAAGAAGGGCAGAGGGAGAGAGAGAATCCCAAGCAGACTCCCTGCTGAGTGTGTAGTCCCACGTGGGGTTCGATCTTAGGACTTTGAGATCATGACCTGAGCCGGAACCAGAAGTCAGAGGCTTAACTGAGCATCACTCAGGGGTCTCAAGACATTTTATATATTAAATGGAAAGGACACGTACCTGTGAACTATAGGCTGGTCAGTGTAGGCATCTTTGTGCCTGAGTCTTGTATCTGCTAGAATATTGAAGGCAGCAAGAGCTAAGAGAAAGGGTTCAGGCATCAGACCTACAGAAGCAGGGGCTCAAGCCCCAGCCTCACTACTTCTGTCTGGCTTTGAGAAAATGACTCTCTGAGCCTACCTTTCCTTATCTGTAAATGAAATAGTCGTCACAATCACATCTCAGTGCTATCATCCTGTTCAGTTCTCCCTAGACTCTGAGAAGTAGTTATTTTGTTTATTATTTTCCACTCCTTTCTCCTAGAGAGGGAAATGGGTCAGAGAGATTAAACACCAGAGCAAGAGATTGCCAAGAAGATGAACCCACTCACGATCCCACATGCCCGCTTCCATCTGCAGAACCCGGATAGGAAGACCCGTCCCAGCAGGGTTCATGTGAAGGTTAGATAAGAAAATGTGTTTGAAGTGTCAAGATGATGTTAATTAGATCCCTTCTCATTTTTTTTTTAACAAATGTTTGTGAACAAATATCCGCAGGTATCTATTTCTTTAAATCATGTTTGAATTATAAGCCCTTTGTTTAATGATAGCGATTAGTCAGTCAAGTTCATGTTTATACTCAGTTCTGTTTTGCTTTTTCTCCATTCCCGGGGAAAGCTCACCATCAGAACCTGAGGCAGAGCCAAGCCCCGCCCTCCACCCGGCGGCAGCAGAGCGCTCAGGCTGGGAAAGGCGCAGTGAGGAAGCAGGGAAGAGCCTTTGAAGTCCTGCTCTCGCGGAAACAAACCTATAAATGATGGCGTATATCATAAGCACAGTAATGAATTGCCTTAAAACTGGTGTCTGCTTCACTGTAGTGGTTTTTTTTCAATAGCAGCATTTTTCCTTTTCTTCTTCTTTTTTTTTAAAGATTTAATTTTAATCTCAGTTAGTTAGCTTCAGGAGTACAATAGAGTGATTCAACACTTCCATACCTAGGCTGCATGTTAATGTTTAATGTGGAGTTACAGATGTTGATCAAGGGGGAAAAAAACCTGGGAAGAAAATATTGTACAAGAATTGTTGTTGAGTCTAAAAAGCCTCCAACTCTATTTCGCATTAACATTTTCATCAGACTTTCTTACCCTCCCTACTGGTGAACCTAGCATCCAAGGATTAGAGAACATTCCAGAAGGGAGAGGAATGTCGGGACCTGGAAGAGGGCATAATGACAAGCTGGACAAGACTCAGCCCTGATTCTGAACCTTTGGTCCAACTTACCAGCTGTGTGATCTTTAGCCGATGCCAGAACACTCTTGCAACCCTGTGCCAGAGGTCGCCTATAGTTCCTCAAATCATTTCCTTTTCTCTGGGCACACAGGGGAAACAAGCAGAGGCCCCGGGATGGATTCTGGCCAATGAGATGTACATACTACCTCCAAGGCTGCTAAAATTCTTTGGTTTTGTCACCTGGAATTTCTCCCTCAAATAATTATTTTTTCCAATAAGAAAAATATGACATACTTACCGTGGAAAATTTGAAAAGAAAATTTAGGGCGGAAATATCTGCCTGCTAAAATGATCACTATTAATATCATGGAATATTTCTTAAGTATATTTTTATCAGAGTTGAGAATGTAATGCCCATTCGATTCTGTATCCAGTGTATTTTGTGCTTGCCATGATCATAAGCATTTCCCTATGTTGCTAAACATTAATTATTAGACATTACTTTCCACAGTTCGATAATATTCCATTGTAAAGTTGTACCTTAATTTTCCTAACCAGTTCCTTATCGTCAGATAGTTAGAGTTGGATCATTCCCAGTTTTTCAGGGTTATACAACATACTGTAATGGCCGTATCTGTGAACTTTGGATCACTTCTTTTGCAGTCTGAATTCTGTGAGGTGATTGAGGCTTTAGACTTTGGTAATACACGAGAAAACATTAAATGTGTTAGGAACAACCTGATTTCTGGAATGTAGCAGTGTAGGGAGGTGAACTGTGGGAACTGGACTGTCGAGGCCCTGGGGAGGGTAGCTGAGATTCTTGAAAGAGATTGGAGGGAAATTCTTTTCTGCACCAGCTCTAGGGGGAGATGCTCAGCTGTCTGAGTATGAGTGACAATGGAGGATCCTCTCTCCAGGTTTTTTTTTTGAGGATCAGGCAAGCCCTCTTTTGGGAGAGACTCTAGGCTCATATTTCATGAGCTTGTGGCTACACTGTCACACCATACTTTCTTTAGTGTTATTCCTTTTTGCTTATCTATTTTTTGACCTACACCTGAGGTTGTTTGTTTTTTTTTTTTAATTGAGCTGTAATTAACATGCCATAACATTCACTCTTTTAAAGTGCATAATTCAGGGCGCCTGGGTGGCTCAGTGGGTTAACCCACTGCCTTCGGCTCAGGTCATGATCTCAGGGTCCTGGGATCGAGTCCCACATCGGGCTCTCTGCTCAGCAGGGAGCCTGCTTCCTTCTCACTCTCTCTGCCTGCCTCTCTGCCTACTTGTGATCTCTCTCTGTCAAATAAATAAAATAAAAAAAAAAACACTAAAGTGCATAATTCAGTGGTTTTACTATAATCACAAGGTTGTGCAACCATCACCATTATCTCATGCCAGAACATTTTCATCACCCCAAAAAGAAATGCATACTCATCAGCAGTCCTTCTCTCATTGTCCAAACCCTTAGCTCCTAGAAACACTAATTTCTTTTCCTGTCTCTATGGATTTGTCTATTCTAACTTCGTAGATGTTGGAGAATCTGTAATATTTATTACATACAGTCTTTATGTCTGGCTTCTTTCACTTAGCACAGTGCTGTTAAGGATCATCCATGTTGTAGCACGGATCAATACTTCAATTTTTAAGGCTAAATAACATTCCACTGTATGGACGTATCATTTTCATTTATCCACTCAACAGGTGACAGACATGTGGGTTGTTTCCATTTTTTGGCTATTATGAATAATGCTGCTATGAACACTTAATTCTTTTCTTTCTTTCTTTCTTAGAGAGAGTGTGTGCATACATGCGAGCCGGGGGGCCGGAGCAGCAGGGAGAGGAAGACAGAATTTTAAGCAAGCTCCACACCCAGCATGGAGCCCCACACAGAGCTCAATCTCACCACCCTGAGATTATGACCTGGGCTGAAATCAAGAGTCAGATGCTTAACTGACTGAGCCACCCAGATGCCCCATGAACATTTAATTCTAACTTAACTTGTTACAAGTTATTGTGTATGTTCTTAGCTCCAGTTCTCTTGGGTGTATACCTAGGATGGGAACTCCTGTTTAACTCCATGTTTACCTTATTAAAGAACTGCTAAACTGTTTTGCAGAAGGGAAACACATTTTTCATGTCCTCCAGCAATATATAAGGGTTATATAAGGGTTCTGATGTCTCCACATTTTCCCCCAACACTTGCTCTTTGTCCATCTATCTTACTATAGGCCATGCTAGTAGGTGTGAAGGGAGATCTCATTCAGGCTTGGTTTGCATTTTTTAAATGATTAGTGATGATAAACATTTCTTCACATTCTTATTGGGTATTTGTACATCTTCTTTAAGTAAATGTGTATGCAAATCCCTTGCCCATTTTAAAATCTGTTTATCTTTTTGTTGTAGAGTTGTAAGAGTTTTTTTTTTATATATTCTGGATATAGATTCTTATATATAAGATTTGCAAATACATACTTTTCATTTTGTGGGTTGTCTTTTCACTTTCTTGGTGGTGTTCTTTAAAACACAAATGTTTTTATTTTTGATGAAGTTTGATTTATCTGTTGTTTCTTTATTGTACTTTGGTGTCATGCCTAATTCAAGGTCACAAAGATTTATTCCTCTTTTCTTCTAAGAGTTTCATAGTTTTAGCACTTGCATTTAAGTCTTTGATTCATATTACTTTTGTATATGGCACAAGATACAGATCCAAATTCATCTTTCTTCTTTCTTTCTTTCTTTCTTTCTTTCTTTCTTTCTTTCTTTCTTTCTTTCTTTCTTCTTTTTCTTCTTCTTCTCCTTCTTCTTTTCTTTCTTTTCTTTCTTTACTTTCTCCTTCCTTCCTTCCTTTCTTCCTTCCTTCCTTTCTGCATGTGGATATGCAGTTATCCCAACACCATTTGTTGAAAAAACTATTCTTTTCCTAGTGGATTGTCTTGGCACCCTTGTTGAAAATCAATTATCTATAAATAGAAGAATTTATTTTGGGATTCTCAATATATGCTTATCCTTATACCAGTGCCACTCTGTCTTATGATTAGGGTAGGTTTATCATAGGTTTTGAAATTGGGAAGCCTGTGTTTTCCAACTTTGATTTTTTTTTCAAAATTGTTTTAGCTACTTTGGGTCCCTTACATTTCTATATGAGTTAGGGTCAATTTGTCAATTTATGTAGAAAAGGCAGTTGAGATTTTGACAGGGATTGTGTTGACTTTGTAAGCCAATCTGGGGAGTATTGCCATTTTAACATTATTTAGTCTTTTCCAGTGTTATCCTTAAAAAACAAAACAAACCACAAACATCAAGAGTTATTTAACTCACATAACCACAATTATTGTTTTTCTGCCATGTGGATAGCTCCTTTTTCCTCCAACTTCTTTTAAAAATGGAATGCTGTGACTTGTAAGTAAATTATTTTCTTTTACCAGACAAGCTCAATGGTGTATATTTCTATATTAGACCATAATGATTCTTTTTAGTGAATTATTGGGAATAAATACTGTATGAATTTCATTAAAAGGTAGAAATGTCAAGGCAAAAAACAGACATTCAAATGATTGCCCAATTTGCCACAAAAGAATAGGTGAATAGGTGGTGTGTGATGAAAAGGAAAGGTTGGGGGTTCGCAGACTACGACGCTCTTCCAGAGCATTAGCAAGAGCTGATTTTGAATCCCACCAGCTCTCCATTCCTCTCCTTTGCACACCATTCTTTGCTGTCCAGATTTTGAAAAGTACTTAATTTCTCCAAAAGTGGTGTGATCCGGGTATTCAGGTGACTTTGTGGGCTTGTGTCTTTAAGGTAGGTCACATATGCTTTTTTAAAAAGATTTTAATTTTAAGTGATCTCTACACCCCACCTGAGCCTCGAACCCACAACCCCACAACCAAGAGTCCCACGCTCCACTGATGGAACCAGCCAGGAGCCCCAAAGTCACACTTACTATTCATGACAAATTATAGTTAGTTGCCTGAGCACCCCCAGGTCTGGCTGCCAAAAACGACCCCCTCCACAGTGTCTGGAACTTGTCACTATGAGTCCCTAGAGGGTGCCTCACAAGCACAGAGACAGTCTGTCAGCCACAACTACCTCGTCATATCTGTCCCATGTTGCATCTCTGCACTTGGTCCCTACCCGCACCCTGCCTTTTGTCTCCAGGAGACACTCATGATTGCATTGCCAAAACCATGCAAGAGTGCTATTTGAAGATTCATTTAAATCTCCCTAGAGGGGCAGAGATTGGGCACCAGAGCAATGCCATTTCTGTATAGACAAAGAGAATGGTCTTCTCTACCCTAAATGTAGCAAGCAACTCTGCCTAGTCCTGAGTCTGAGTCATTCTTGAAAAATCTAAAAAAACCTCATGCCCTTTTATCCCTAACCATATTATAGCTGTACTGAGACACCTACAGGGGGAAAAGGCAGCATCTCATCTACATCATTTTCTTTTTCTTGCTTCCATCTCACCTCAGCCTTCTCCTTCCTCCTGGTGGCCAAACAGAAGCTGAATGAGTATAAGAAAATGAGGGCAGGGGGCCACCTTACTAACTCAGTGAGATGTCTGCTTTCTGGGACAAATGTGACTTTTTTTTTATTGAAAATGATGCCTACCCCCAAGAAGACTTATTAGGATTAACTGAAGTAATAATGTAAAGAAAAATACATGAAAATAATGCAAAATAAAGTAATGCCAAAAAAAAAGTCCCTGGCACAAACAAGACATTTCTCAAAAAATTAAAACTCTTGGGTTTTAATTTTTTCCCCTTTTTAATAGAGGTGGGGAAGGGGCAGAGAGAGAGAGAGGGAGAATCTCATACAGATTCCCTGCTGAGCCCAGATCCTGACTCAGGGCTCAATCTCACATCCCTGAGATCATGACCTGAGCCAAAATCAAGTGTCGGATGCTTAACTGACTGAGCCACCAAGGCACCCTCTCCTGGGTTTTAAAATATCAAAAGCGAATCATTGAACACTGTTTCAAGGACTAATTATGTATTATACAGAGACTAACCGAACAGAATTTTAAAAAATTAAAATAAATAAAAATAGAATATCAAAAGTGACAAGATTCCTTTTCTGGTTAAAGGCACCTTTTCCAAATATTTCTCACTGACCCTAGGGAAATTTCCCCAGGGCCTGAGAGTCCAGAAAAGACTGCTGAGTTGGCCCCCCTCCTTCCTATGGACTTACATGTCTCCGCCCAGTCCAGAACACAGTTCAAACTTAGAACTTCTTCCTTCTCTGCTCACTTGCCAGGCACTTGGGGATGACGGACTGCCTGCCAGTGGTCTGGCCCGCTGGTGCCAGAACACGGGGGCATGGTGCCTCTTCTGAGTTTTTTGCCCAGGGCAGGAAGGGACGGAGGGTGTCCCAGCCCACCCTCCTGCCCACAAAGCCAGGGCATTTCAGTACAGTCACTGCCCTTGGCTTCGACAAAAATAGAAGCTTGTTTCATCCACCCTGTGCAAGGTCTTTTCCGTGACTCCTCCTCCCCAGAAATTCCCATCGGCGTTTAGGAAGCTGGTCCTCCTCCTGTACCCACTGGGCCCTGCCCCTGCCACTTTCCAGAACTGCTTCCAAGGGGAGCATTGGTCAGCCACTGCATTCCTTTTCCTTTTGCCCCGATTTCAGCACAGGTGCTGCATCCAGGCACCCTGACAAAGCTGTCCTTTCTCCAATCTGGCCAGACGCGGCTCTGTGTAATTGTGCTCTGCCATCCACCTGCTCCCCCGCGGCTGTCCCTGACCCCACAGCAGGTGCGGCCCATTGTAAAACCTCCCAGGCCGAGTGTGGGATCAGAAATGCCAAACTGGGTTACATAAGTGGGTTAGGCAGGTGGCGGGCGAGGTACATTCTATAAGGAAGTTGTGAGTCAGGAGCCTGGCAACGTGAATTCTCAGTTCTCAGTTTGGTTTCATTTCAACAAGCAGTTACTGAAGGTCTGGTGTGTTCGCAGAAGTGTGAGAGATGATTCTAGATGTTGGAATACAGAAGTAGAAGGAGGGCTCTGTGAACCAGGCCCTGAGGACACAAATATAAGACACAGGCTCCAACTCAGATAGTCCCCAGTCCACGGGGGAGTCAGATACAGGAAGCATTATATACACTACATGGTGACCGGGTGGTAGTGACAATGCATGCAAGGTACAGAAGGAAAAGGGAGTGATTCTTTCTGGAGAGTCTTCAGGGAGTCAGAGGAGATATTTAAGCTGGGTTTTGAAAAATGAATACAAGCTGGCCAAGTGCATAAGAGCATAGAAGAACATCCTGTTAGAGGAAACAGGGTCTTTGAACTCCCGGAGGGTAAACTAGAGGGGGATGTGCACCAGGAAGGAACCCAAGGGGGACTTGGTGCCCCCTGTAATCTCTCTCAGCCCCCTTCAGGCCCATTTGTAATAAGCAACCTGAGCAAAAATGGTGAGCGTGGTCTGTGGACTCCACTTCAAGACAAGTCCGTATCCGTATCCTCCCCTTTCAATTCTGTATATTAACTTGAGTTGCCCCTGGGGGATGTGGGGCCTCAGGGACAGAGAAAGTGAGAAGTAGTTCCAGATGACTGGGACAGACACAAAAATAGATAAGACCGTAGAAGGCATTGGATGCCATGTGAAAGGGTTTACATCTCATCCTGAGGGTTGGAGCTTGCAAACTGGTGGCCATGTGATAATTTTTTTTTTTTTAATCCTAAGGACCTGTTTTGTTTAGATCTTACAAAGTTTTACAAGTCAGTACCTTCCTGACATTCCTTGGAAGAATTGGATCTGACATCCCATTTACAGGAGCTAGCCCGTGTCATAGCTACCTGGTTTAGGTGGGGGACTCTCTGTTTGCCCCAGTCCTTTCCATTTCCATGCAACCTTCTGGGCTCTGTGAGCCTTTCAGTATGCCACCTGGAGGCAACGGAGAGCCACTAGTTTTAAGTAGGTGAGTCCAATGGTAGGATTTGGATTGATAAGATTGGTGGGTGACTGGATTTGAGAAGAGAGCACTGGAAGCAGGAAGACCTGTCAGTCAGCTTTAGGGAGGAGGGGACAGATTCAAGTAAGGAACGGTGCGCCTCATGGGCCCAGGTGCCGATATGCACACACGCTCTCTAAATATGGCAAAATAGCTCCTGCTTTCTCAATACTTTGGGGTTCTTGGATTTCTTACAATTTCTTTACCCTCTATAGATTTATGTTCAATTTAAAGATGATTTCTTTTGACAGAGTAGGGAAGTACAAATATTGTTTTTTCTGGGGCTCGCTGCTCCTCTCTGTCCCCTCCTCTCCCCTCAGATATGGAGCTGGGTTGTGGCCAAAAGAGAACATCAAATCCTGGATCATTGATTTTTCTGATCTCAGAGGGCCCTTTGCAGAATGAAGCCTCATACTTTTCAAGCTTCTCCAGTGTTTATCCCCCAGAGAAATGTGCCCTATTTTTCCCATATCCAGCAAACACCTATTAATTAACTGGAAGGGGAAAAAGAAGAGAATTGTAGGGGAAGTATGGTGGGGTAGTAAAAGAGTAGGCCCTCTCACTGACCCCAGGGCAGTATGTAATCCACGTCAAATCTCTTTCCAAATTACAACAATGGCTTGTAGAGGAGGGGAAGAAGAGAAACCATAAATTCCATTCTTACCTCCAACATCTGCTCCCTTCTCCATTGTTGTGTGACCCTCCTAGAGTGGCTCTTGGTCTCCATTTCTGCAGCAGGATGAAAGAAAGATTGTGCAAAGCCAGTCAAGTGCCAAGCAATTGAAAAACAAATGGTATTATTCATCTGGAAATTGATCTAGCCAGCCTTTGTCTCAGCTGCTAGAGCTAATTTCATTTACAGGTGTCATGTCATTTACTGATTTAACCATCTCTTTCTGTGCCATTTCTCAGCATTGCTCTTTTAAGTAAAATAACATTCCTGTGTTTGTGTCTTGATTACACATGTCACTGGAGACAGAAATGAAGGTTTAAAATTTCCTGCTAGGTGTTCATTCTTCCTGGCTCAGATCAGGCATGGCTGCTGGCTATTGGGTTGCATGCAACAGCTGTGGTGTGGTGAGTGGGGGGCAGGGACTAGAACAGAGGCTCCCTTGTTCATTCAACAAACATTCTGTCCTAGGGGGGTTCTCAAGGAAGCAGAGACCGAGTCAAGGACTTGAAAGCAAGTCCTTTAATGGAGAACCAAAGAAAATGCCAGCTGTGAGGTGAGGAAATAAGACAAAGAAAGAAGACAACCAATCAAGGGTGCAATGTTGGGTCAGCTGGGAAACTTTGGGATCTGGTGTAGAACTCAGAGTTATCTCACCCAAGGGTTGAGGGAACTGGGATATTTGTATACCAACTCCCATTAATCATTGATTGAGGACTGCTCCCAGGAAGCATGAATTCCCTAGAACTTTGGCCCTGCTTCTGGAGTAGCCAAAGCAGACTTTGGTGGCCAGAGAAAGTGCTCAGCCAAAGGAGTGCAAATACTGGCAGCTGGAATTGGGACCATCCTGGGCTAAAATGATAAGGACAAGAGGCTATGGGTGGGGCAATGACAGCATCTGCTCCATATTGTTTGAAGACTTGCTGTGTGTCAGGCACAATCATATAAAGGTTACTGAGATGGATTTTGTCTCTGTCTTCACAGAGTGTACAGCTTAGTGGAGGAGACAAACAAGTAACCAGTCAGTACCCAAAGGATGGGACATTTTGTGATGGTAGAAAAGAGAAGTGTGTCAGGGAAGGCCTCTTGGAGAAGGTGTCATCTAAGGTAGATGAGGATTAGAACTAGAAATAGTCTCATTTGGGAGGATTAGCATGTGCAAAGGTCCTAAGGAGAGTGAGTTTGTGGCAAGCTTTGAGAAACCACAGAAATCTGGTGTGGACTGAGTTCAAGGTGAAGATTCTAGAGGGGGAGCACATGATGGAAAACTTGGAAAATTGTTTGGACAGTTCCAAGAGCCAGTTTCTTCCTAAGACCAAATCTACTTCCAATGACTATTTCAAGTCCTCAAGTGGTTATCCCTAGACTCTTCTTCTCTATTTTAATCTTGCATGCAACCATTTATTTTATGCATATTCTAACAGAACAGAATCTTTTAAACACTTTAAATAGAAAACCTAACAAAGGTTTGTTTGATCTTGTTGCAGATTAAATTAACATATAATTGGCAAATTATTCCTATTCTTAGATTCAATGGCTGGTTCAAGTAGTATTTCTAAGGAACTCTGGCCCTTAAGAGACTTAAACTATGTAATGAAGTAAGGCGTATTGTATTTCTGAAAGATGGTCACAATGATATCTCCTAACCCACACTCTTTATAATATGATTTGAAACTCCTCCCAATAAGTGATGGGCCCTCTGTTTCTTCCTCTTGAATTTGAATGGGCTTGTGACTACTTTGGCAGTGATACTATGTCACTTTTGAGGCTAGTTCTTAAAAGGTAAACCCCACCTTGGTTTTCTAGGGATCTGGGCTCCAAATTGTCTTTGGAGCCCAGATCCCTATGTAAGAGGTCAGAGGCCTCCATGCTATGAGGTTACAGAAAGAGGTTGGGTTTCGTAGTTCTGGCCCATAGCCCCAGTTGCAGTTCCACTTGAGGCTCAGCTGCCGGATATATGAGTGAAGACACCTCCAGATGACTCCTGCCCCCAAGCATGAGTCACTCCCAGGCTTTGAAATCTCCTAGAAAGAAAAGCTTCATGCCTTGCTTAGAGGACATCAGAATATACTCAGTATGATATGAGGCAGTGGGACAACCTTTCCTCTATTTCAAAGGGGGAACCCAGGGCGGGATGTGGGCACCAGGAGGAAGCCTCACCATGGAATAAAAATAGAAGACAAAGAGGATCCAAGTAGAAACCAGGCTACTGGTGACATCATTTGATTTGCTACATAAACCCTTGCTGGGAATTAGTCCTAGCTCTAGACTTCTCAGAGTCCTTGATTATGTGAACTAGTTTTAATTGGATTTTCTGTGGCTTGCAACAAAAAGAGTCCTAAGTGATAGGCAGGGATAGGATTTGTTATCTGTCAAGGAGATAAAGCATTTCAGGCAAAGGGAAGGGGAAACATTTTCCAAGTGTGTATCATGGTGGGACAGTACCTGTTGTATAAGAAGGGAGAAAATTTCTCAAGCCAAAATCATGCTTTTGCTGTAATGTTTCCCAAAGTTATGTTTTTTTTCCCTTTTACTTGGAGGATAATGTGTATTAGCCCCTTGCATGATAGGCACTGTGTTGTGTGTTGGGGATAAGACATCAAATAAGAGAGTGGTGGTCTCTGCCTTTGAGGAAGTTTCATTCCAGCTGGAAATACAGATGTTATGATGGTTAGAAATAGGATGGTCAGATTTCAGGAGGAATGGAAGATGCTCTGGAAAGTGTAATGGAACCTCACCTAGGTTGAGAGGAGGGGTGAAGACAGGGTTCCCTGAGAAAGTGACATTCAAGCAGGGCCTAAAAGATGAGTAAAGATTTAGTTATTTGGGGGTTGGAGGAATATTTGAGGTAGAGAGAATAGCATATATTTGGCTATAGGACTTCTAAAGGCTTTGAAGGTATAAATGTACACTGTGAACCCCAAGAGGGGCTGAGGTATGCAACATCCCCCAGGCTTGTTGACATGGGGCCATGATTTATTTGAAGAGCATCTCATAGGACTTAGACAACAGGTGTGGTTTCAGGAATGAAGAGAAGTGTTCTGGGGGCAGAGGAACATAGTCCTGATTCAGGTAAAAATCTATATATGAGAATAGAGGGGATGAAAGATGGATAGATAGGAAGATAGGTGATAGATAGATAGATAGATAGATAGATAGACAAATGAGATGGATGGGTGGATGGATGAATGGATGGATGGGTAGATGGGCAGATGGGTAGATGGATGGGTGGATAGATGGACGGTGGATGGATGGATGAATGGATGGATGAATGGTTGGATGGTAGACAGGTGAAGAAAGAAATATTAGATAGGGCCCAGAGGGGTCAACATAGACAAGACTTTGAATGTCAGGGTACATAATGTGTTGGTGTTTGAGTGTTGAGTCATGGTTGAGGTTGTATGTGAGATGTCTGGGAGCAGAAAGGAGGGTTGCAGCAATCCAGGCATGAAGCAATGAAATTCTAATGGGACAGTTGGGGTTAGGTGAAGAGAAAGGGATAAATTTAAGAGACACTATAGCAGAGGATCAGGCAATTAACAATAGCTATCACGTGAAAAGAAGGGCAAGAGGAAGCAAAGCTTAGAGACTGGCTTTGGGAGGAAGAAGATCTCTAGAAAGAAATGGAAAACTTATTTCTCTCTAACAATTAATAGTTTGTTGTGCAATGGCAGAAAATATCTCAAGTCACCAGGTTCCTAAGCATTTGCCAGATCATTGGCAGTGTTGGTAAACCCAGGAGAGCAGGGAGAGAAGACAGGAGTTATGGTAAATAGAAGCTTGGAGATTTCCAGTGGGTTTTGATCATCTGTGTCATCTATTACCTTGACCCCTGAGAGCTGCCTCTATTTTTGTTCACAATGGTCTGCCTGAGTGACATCGTCTACCTGTGCAGCCCCATTTCAGTAAGAGGAAAGAGTGATAGAAATTTCCTTTCAGGTCGGGATGTTAGAACAGATAAAAAAGAGAAGATATTTAAGAGAAAAATAACCCAGCAGTACACCATTCATCAATTTCTCCCTCTCTCTCCCTCTTTCATCTTGCCTGACCTAATACCCTGAAACATCCATGATAAGAAATGTGGGCACAGATAGCTTTCTATGGAACCGGATCCTCACAAAGCACAACCGTGATTAATATAGCCCACACACAGGTGATGTTTTTATTCCTTAACTATCACTCCTTTCTCTGGGGAATCTGTACACTTCTCTCTGTCAGGGTCAGGATCTGCCCTGCGGACTCCCCGGAGATCACAGCCAGATGCACAGTTCTGCCTGTTGAGGACTCTGAAAGAGTCTTCCAGACACCCATGACCCCGAATCCTTCTGCCATTCCCTAATAATTGCATCTGAGGTTGATTGCCACCTTTGACACAAACATTTCTTTTGGTCACTCATTGACCTCCTCTATAAGGAGCTGTCAATGAATCACTGTCACCTGGAATCCTGATTCATGGCTCAGAAATGTCCAATAGGGCCTTGCCAGGGTTGGAATGAGCTTTCACATTCCATCTGACTCAGGGAAAGTCTCCCCAGCATCTCTTCTCACCAGACCCAGGCCAGACTGGTGACAGGGACAGACATGGGACAAGTAACACAGAAATGAAACAGCCTGTAACCAGGCCTACAGAGGCTGGGACTAGGGGCTGGAGGCACAGGAAGGGGATTACGGCAGGTGTTACAAGGAAGTGACACTTGACCTTGCACAGTGAGTAGGATTTTGGTGGGTGCAGAAAGATATCTAAGCAGACAGACAAGGGTGAATCTCTGACCTTATTGGAGGGGAAAATAACAAGAGTAGGCCCAGTCTCTGACATCAGGGAGCAGAGGGAGCAGTGTGGCCAAAGACGAGGCTTTGTAAATGTCATGCTCACGCCTTTATGAATAACAATACAATAACAGCAGAGTTCTAAGGAGTATTTACTACATGCCAGGCACACTGCTCTGTGCTGTACCTGAATTTTCTTTCGATTCTGTATGGCCTACGGAGGCACTGAACGGTATTACTTTCCTTTTAAGGGCAAGGAGGTTGGAGAATTTCTGTAAGGTATCTGAGGTTGCACAGCTGGCAGCCCTCATCCCCTGCTCTGCCTGTCCCACAGCCGAGGCCCCATCCCCTCTGGTTTGCAGGCTGGGAGGAGGGTTGTGTACTAGAGTCTCCAAACCTGGGGGCACCTGGGTGTCTCAGTTGGTTAAGTGTCTGACTCTTGATTTCCACTTAGGTCATGCTCTCAGGGTTGGAAGATGGAGCCCCATAAGGGGCTCCAAACTCAGCAAAGAGTCTGCTTCAGATTCTCTCTCTTTCTTTCCCTGTGCCCCTCCTTCCACCCCTCTCTCTAAAACAAAAAATAAATAAATCTCAAAAAAAAAAGGAGTCTTCAAACCTGGCTGAACTCTTAAAATACACAGATTCTCTGACTCTTTTCCCAGAAATGTGATTCAGTGGGTGTCAGGGAGAGGCCAATGCTCTGTACTTTTAGAGACTTTGCCAGGTGATGCCGATGGGAAAAAACACAGTACCTATAAACCTTGCAGGGAGGCTTCTGTCCAAACCTACCTCCGGAGCTTTGCTGCCTTTTCAGTTCCCATCTCTGTGGGAAGGATGTTTGACACAACTTAAAAGTCGGGTCTTCTATACCCTGCCTTGCTGCCACCAGCTGTCTGATTTTGGACGAGTCACATGGCCTTTGGGATTTTCACTCTTTGTATGTCAGAGTCAGGGGTGGATCGGATGACTTCTGATACTACCTCAGGCTTCATCATTCAACAATTCTGCTGAGCAACGACAGAGCCCCTGTTATTAGGATATGACAAATCAGTAACTAGAGATCAGAGATCTGTATTAATTTTCTAGTGTTCCAATAATAAAATATCATAGACCGAGTGGCTTCAACAACAAAAATTATACTGTCATGCAGTTCCAGAGGATGGAAGTATGAAAATCCGGGAGTCAGCAGGCTGTGAGGGGGAATCTGTTCTGCACTTCTTCTCTGGCTTCTGGTTGTTTGCTGGCCATCTTTGGAGTTCCTTGGTTTGTAGAAGCATCACTCCGTCTCTGCATCAGTCTTCATATGATGTTCTTCTTCGTGTGTGTGTGTGTGTGTGTGTGTGTGTGTGTGTCCATTTTTCCCCCTTTCATCAGGGTACCAGTCATAGGGGAGTAGGACCCACCCTAGTCCAGTATGACTTTATCTTAACTAATTGTATTGAGTACCTCTCTCAACAGGTTCTGAGTAGGGCCTGAGCCCCTGCCCTATAAGGCTTAGGGGTGGGAATGAGGGTGTAGGAGTGGCCTGCCCTTTTCTGTTTTCACTGAACAGCTTGTTCTAAGGGGGGAGGAAGGGGAAGAGATCCAGATTGGGTGAGGGGGGGTGGGGGTGTCAGGGAGGCAAGTGTGTTGTGTTACTGTGTCAATAAACTGATTTAAAGTTAAAAAAAAAAAAAGTTTTTTTTTTTTTTTTTTCCAAATGAAGTCCTATTCTGGGGTGCTGGGAGTTAGAAATGCAACATATGAATTTTTAGAGGTCCCAATTCAAAGTACAACAAAGTTCAAGTGAAAAACATCACTGAAAAAACCACCACAGTCACTTGATACTGAGTGGATTTCTACATCAGTCAGGGAGATTTGTTGCGAACAATAGAATCCACTCATGCCGATTTATGCTGGGAAGGACTTTATTAAAGGATGCTTGCTAACTCCAGAGGAGCTGCTGGGTCAAGAAGGACACCGACATTGCACCGGGGTCCTGCCGTAGTGCCCACTGCTAGGCACAGACACACAGCTCCCAGGGCATCGCTTGCTGCTGGGTGCAGGGTCTGGGCCCCTGCCACCCATCACAGCCAGAGAATGAGCGACATGCAGGGCCTGCTGCCTTGCATGGCTTCCTTCATAGCAGAATCTCACACAAGTGTGTCTTACACTCTCTTAGTGGGATACTTTGGCAAAACTATATTGAAATGGAAAATGTACATACCCTTTGACACAGCAATTCCTCTCCTATGAATTTTGTCAGTGCCCGGAGATATGAATATGCTTGGAGTGTTGCTTATATAAACCCAAACACCTCAATATCCATCAGTGGTAGATGCCTAAATAAACCATGATTAAAGTATGCCCAGGAGTGAGGCTACATTAAGTGTAATGATATAAGTCAGTGGTTCTGAGCTCAGTCAGACCCCTTGACCCCTTTTTATAATAAATGTTTATAATGCTCCCTTTACTCTCCTGAAATAAAATTTATAGATAATATAACCTACACACATGCTTCTTTAAAAATCAATATAATGACACAATGAATCACACACGTAAGTTTAAAAGATCAATATATTGCCCTCACTGTAACAGAAAAGAGGAATGGAAGGAGGGGAACTGACAATGAAATGTTTCAATCTATAAATGTACAGACAGGGGCACACTTGGAGACATACGGAAGTCAAGGTTGGCCCCTGTGTGTGGAATCACCATGAACCTCCCAGGCACAAATGTAAACCCTTCAGCTGTGCACTGGGAGTTCAGGTCTCATTAGTTGCTTTGCTATTGATGATGGGATTAACCAAAAACAGACAAAGCAAGGTACAACCCTCCCTAGATATCTCTCTACGTTTCTGGAATAGGTAATGTATGTTAAAACCCTGCAAAGATTATTTGTATCTAAATTAAAATGAACTTTGGATCTTAGCTCAGATTATTCTAAACAGGTTTTTCAACTTCGCAAATATCTTGGGATATATTTCAAAATTATGAGAGTTCCTTCTTCATCTGAAGGACTGACTTACATGGTATAGAATGCTGAACATCAATGGGCTCCCACCCACTAAATTCCAAGACCCCCCCCCCGGCCCAAATTAACAAACCTCACAAATTTCCAACACATTTCTGCTATGGGGGAGAACGCCTGCTTCGAAAACCAGTTACCACCGATCTGCATTTATTGACAAGGAAAAAGGTCTATGATATGTATTTTTATTACAATGTATGGTTAAGTAATAATGTGGGTATCAGGACCAGTGTCTACAACATGATTCTATTTTTGAAGAAGGAAACCATAAAGAAAGAAAGCTGATGAAAGAAAAATGTGTGTGTGCCCATGTACACCCACAGAGGAACAAATCTGAATATATATAAACAAAACTGTAGTTATCACTGGTGATGAGATTACAGGTAATTTTCATGTTCTAATTTTTTTTTCTGAAATGACTGTTTTTTTTTTATAATGATATATTACCTTTATAGTCAGAAAAATAAAACTACTTCCCTTTGGCAAACAAATCAAAGAAGAAGACTGATCTCTTGACTTCAATGCTATTGATATTTGGAGCTGGATAATTCTTTGCTATCCTGTGTGCTGTGGGATGTTCAGAAACATGCCTGTCCTTGACCTATTAGCCGCTCATAGCACACCTCACCCTCACCCCCAGACACAAACAGGAACATTTCCAGACATGCCAACCGTCAGCCCATGTTGAGAATCACTGTTGAGGAGGAATCCAAGCTCAGACTCTGGAACCCCACTGCCTCGCTTCTAATCCGCCACACCATTTGTAATCTGGGCAAGTCACGGGATAAGTCTGCCTCAGTTTCCTCATCTGTGGAGTAGAGGATGGTCCATTATAGGGTTGCTTGAGAATTAAGTTACATTTGAATGATTTCCTGGAATCATCCAGGAAATCCAGGAAATCATCCAATCAATCCAGGAAAAGTTCCTGGAATATAGTAAAATGCACAAAAATGTGAGCCTTGATTACGAAAAGAAATGGTCTTCTAGTTATGGGGGAATTATAAATACACCAGGTATAAGGAAGGAGCTGAACTCCACACACCACTGTCCTTAGGAAACTGGACTCTTCCCACTGAGTCCTGGAAGTCCCTCTCTGGGCTGCTTCTTTCCTGGGACCGGAAAAAAGTCTGAGAATGTCCTAAGCCTTTTCTGATGCCCCAGCTGCCAGAACAGTCTCATTTCTGTAATTAAAATGTTTAGTCCTAGGACACCTGGTTGGCTCAGTCATTTAGTGTCTGCTCAGGTCATGATCTCAGGGTTCTGGGATTGAGCCCCGTGTTGTGCTCCCTGCTCAGTAGGGAATCTGCTTCTCCCTCTGCCCCTCCACCACCCTTGTGCTCCCTTTCTCTCTCTCCTTCTCTCATGTGTGCACCAGCGCGTGCGCTCAAAAAAATAAAGAAAATCTTTTTTTAAAAGTGTTTAGTCTTATGTGTAAAACTCCAAACTTAATTCAAAGGTGATATTCCCTCTTCCTGAGCTGCATGGGGGAGGGAAAAAGGGGGCTTCTCTCTTATTCACCTGTCCCTCCACAAGGTGGCTCCTAGGACCCCTCCAGGTTCTGCTTATGTGAGGAGGGACAAAGCCTTCTGTGACTGGCCCCGGCATGATCGGCTTTGAAGTCCTCTGGGCTTGGCCGATGCTCAAAGCCGTGCTTTTTGAGGGGGGTTGCCTTGTTGCTCAGGGACACCCTGCCGCAGATTCCAGGACGTGGGTGACTCCCCTCCCTCTTGCTGCTGTGGAATCTCCTTCAGCACCAGGGTGTGCCCCCTCTGGGAGCTGCCCTACTCTGGCAGGCCACGTCCAGTCGGTTCAAACCTAATCTCCAAGAAGCAAGACCTGCGGCCTCGCTTTCTGTGGTGGGTCAATTGCATCCTCTGCTCAGGGCCCCGGGGCAGTACGGGAACCGTTTGTAGCTGTCCCTCTGCACCCTAACCTTAGGGGAGCCCCTGAAGCTTGGCCACTTGGCTTCCTGTGACAAGGAGCAGCCTCCCCTTAGGCTGTGGAGCAAGTGGAGAGGGATGAGGGGATCTGCAAGACTCCATCACTTCCACCCAGAGCATTTGCTGGCTCTTGGCTGCCCTCACCTTGTAGGGGACCGCTCATGCTGGGGGACCCCCATGGGTGCTGCGCAGCCAGACTCCCAGCATTGAGGGCATGAGGGACGCGGTCTTGGAGGCCTCAGCTGAAGCACAGAGAAGGGTTCCTCTGAGCGTTGGGATGGCCTCACTTCCTGGTTCACCTGGATCACAGACGGCTTCTCTGTGTCCTGAGGGGGCCCTGCCGCGCTGTCTGAGAGTTCTGAACAAGGCAGCCGCATTCACGCGAGGCGGGCCCCAGCCAACAGCTAGGCTCGCCGGGGAGTGCGCTTCACGGGTGACAGGCTCCTTAACTGAGCAGGCGGGATTTCTCTAGAAACGAGGCTGCCCGGGCCCCACGCCAAATGCCGCCAGTAATGACTCCCCGGCTCCGAGGCTCCTTGGGGAGTCACACTCAGTCCCCAAGTCCGCACATTCAATGCGAGCTGGGGCCAGCGTCAGACTGAAATGTGCAAAATAACCAGCACAGCCCGGGGTTGAATCAGATCCTGCCGGGCGGGGAAGAGCCCCCTCAGCTCCCAGAACTGCTTAGCCGATGGCCCGGAAACATCTCCAGAGCAGAGCGGTCTGCGTTGCTGTCCGAAGGCATTTAAATGTTCTCAAGTACGAAAGTGATTTACAAATGGGGCGGAGGGAACTTGCGGACAACTGGGGCTGCTAACGGGCCCCTGGGGTCAAGTTAGAGCAGACGTTCTCCAGCGGCGTCTCCAGACCAGCCGTGTCAGCATGGCATCATCTGGGAACTCGTCAGAGATGCAAACTTGAGGGCATCACCCCAGACCTACCCTGGACACTCTGGGGATGGGACCAAACACCCCGTTTTAGTAAGTCCTCTAGGTGAGCGTGAGGCCACTGGAGTCTCAGAAGCACGCAGCAGAGATGCTTGGGTGGGTCTCTAAGCACACGCTGGGCTTTGCCTGGGATGGGGAATCCTCAAGATGGAAATCTGAGCTTGGTCCTCAAGTGGGGTTCAGCAAGGGGTGTGAGTAGTGGGAGAGTGAGAAGCTGTGGTGTTTTTTTTTTTTCTTTGCAGCATAACAGTATTCATTGGAGAAGCTGATTAATTCACCATGACCAACTTCCCGTGGAGTGCTCATGAGCCCAGAGAAGAAAAGGAGTATGTGATAGAACAACAACAACAGTAGCAACAACAAGAAACAGAAAAAGTCCTTCTTCCTGGAGCCCAAACATCTAACAGGGGTGTCTTCGGGAATCACCGGGAACCAGAAGTGGAGTGGTGAGAGCAGCAGCAGAGCGGTGAGCCAGATCTGAGCCTGGGTGGTACAGCCCCACTCTGGGGACTCCTGTCATTCATCAACTATTAATCAGACACTGCTTATGGGTCACTTCTTGTGTGCTCAGCCTGGGAAATTGGGCTATAGGATCAGCATTTGTGATTAGAAGCAAATGTACCACATAAGGTAAAAAGAGGCAGTTTGTAGACAGACCACTAGCTCAGACCTAGAAAATATCTGTGGGGCACAGGGAGTTCTCAGAGCACACCCTTCTGCTAGCATTTGGGGCAGAAACCTCACTTCCCATTACCGTTGTATGCCTTCTAATCTCCCCTCAGAGAAGACATTTTTTGAACTTGACCGTGGGAGGCTAAAATTAAACAAAAGATTGAATGTCTTGATTCAGGCATCACTATTGGGATTATAGCTGTCATTTCTTTTTCCACAGGGGAAAAATAATTAGCCTCCTCGTAACATTCCTATTTGTGCTGAGATCATGACAGCTCTAGAAACAAGAGGACATCTTAATGTGTTCCCTCCTATTTCCTCTGCATCGTAATTTCCAGATCACTCCAAATCTCCGCTTAACCATCACCACCACCAATTAAAAAAAAATTGTAGGGATTTTAATAGGGCCTTCAAAATCCATTTAGCTTAAATAATGCATTACTGGAGGACTAACCTTCAACCACCAATGCTGGCTCCCTAAGACTGAACGGCCCCAGGGTAAATGCATTTCATTTAAGCAGCGTTTCATTTGCAACAGGATTATCATAAGTAGATGGGGGAATTCCCTGATATGAGGCTTATTTCAAATACAGTCAATCCATTTTCAATTTTTGTGCCAAAATAAAGGTGCTTCTCAGATAAACTAAGTCCTTTTTGAGGGTTGGTCTCCCGCACTTTTGGTTGGCAATTATTTCCGAGGTCTTGGATGTATTTCAGACTTGAGCCCTTGACAAATGAGGCAGTTTTCCCAACATTCACAACTGCATTATAGAAGAAATCCCAAGATCCTTGGGCCTACAAGACAAAGAGATTCACAAAGATAACTTCTTTCTTGGTTGCACTGTAGGACAGGCACCCATGCTGTTTCTCTTCATGGGTAGCTGTCCTTTTCTTCACGGTGCGAGGTCTGGCCATGACACTCAACAAGAGTCTTGAGATAAGAAGACCCAGGTTTGAGTGCTGTTTCTGCCACTTACCCTATAACTGTCAGCAATATCACAGTATCTAAATGATGCTACACTTGAAAAGAAAAAGTCCCTTTTATGTGTGTACTATTATATCATGTATAGAATAAGAAGATCCTTTCTCATTATATTTGAGGCTTGCATTCAAGGCGATGCAAATACCAATTAAAGATGACAGAAGCAATAATTTTCTATTCTTCCTAAACTCTAGATGTCTATCTTAAGCTGACTTCAAAATGATGAAATGTAGGAGAGGAATGGGAGATTGGGCCCTGAGGGTGATTAATACAGAACCTCGCATGTCAGGAAGGACAACATTCACCCTCTTAGTGGGATCTAGCTTAATCCCCTTTGGAAGAGTATGGACGGAGTTCTGGGACACTATGGACTCTGAAAAACAATCTGAGGGTTATGAAGGGGTGAGGGGTGGGAGGTTGGGGAAGCCTGGTGGTGGGTATTATGGAGGGCACGTATTGCATGGAGCACTGGGTGTGGTGCATAAACAATGAATTCTGTTACACTGAAAAGAAATTAAATTAAAAAAATGGAAAAAAAAAAAAAAAGAATGGGCTCTGAAGTGAGTCCTGGTTGAGAAGGAATTGCAAAAACAGTGACCTAAGCTCCACTGGGGCGATTGCAATGTCCTGCCAGAATACGCCAGAATAGTTGGATTCCTCACCTGAGTGATGGACTCTTATACTCTCACGTCCTGGGATTTTGGCAAACTAGAGCAGACCACCAAGTTTGTATGGATATTGGAACCAGGTTATGTAGGATACTGTGCAGAAAACAGCCTAGGGAAGAGAAGACATCCCTGACATATCACAAAGGAACTCACTAAATAGCACTCAATAAATACTTGTTGAAAGTAGGTGAAAGACGTAGGGAGAGAAGTCACATCTGCCTCCAGCTGGATGCTGTATTCCCACCCCTGCCGGGAGCCCAGCCTAAGCCTGGCCCAGCTGGTCATCACAATTCCACACAGGGATACTTACAGCTCCAAGGGGGCACACCCACCACTGCCTGTCAGCCTACCACAGCATTTTTGAAGCTTTGGGCATCCAAAGCCCCCTTGGGAGTTATAACTATTATGAGCAAGCTGCCAGGAAGAATCATTGTTAACCATGGCTCAGTGGAAGTGGGGGGATTTTCTCAGTTCTATGCTTCAGTGGCAGGGAAACTGAACAGTGAATACTGCTTTGTTTTTCTTGACTCCCGCCTTTCCTTACAGAGAGCTCCATGCTGATTCATTGCACTCCCCTCTGTCTTGGAATATTTTGCCTTAATTGCATGAGTCATCTGATCTGTTCATTTTTAACGTCAGTTTCGAGGCTCCTGTGATATCGCTGGTTCCCAGTGTCCAAGGAGATTCAGATTCCATCAGAGCGTGTGGCAGAGAGCCTCCCAAGGACAACCACCCAACAGGAGAAGGTATGAGAGGACATCCAAGAATAAACCCCCAAGGAAGTTTACTGCAACTGATGGCTTCTCTCATGTGTCCTCAGAAAAACGTGCCCCAGTCCGTGTATCATGCAGGCCATTATAGCCCTGGGAGGGGGTTGAAACCAGAAGGCAAGGTGAGGTGGGAGAGTTTGTTTTTTCTCATTAAAGCCTTGTTCAGAACTCTGCTTTAGAACAAGGTGGCAGACAAGCTTGTCCAAATAGCTGCCATGATACCAGTGAAGGTCCTCAACACGTTATCAACTTCTGTTGTTTGCTTTTATGTCACTCCAGTGTCTTCATAGGTGCTTTTTAACGCTAAAATAAAATCTTAGAAACTTGAGGTCCCATAACTGGAAACATGGGGCAAAGGGATGCAATGTGGTATCTGGGGTATTTTGTTTGGGTGGGACTAGAGAGAAAAATGTGGTGCCAGGGAAGGCATTGACTGATGTGAGAATAACCATGGTGGCCTCGTACCAATTCCACAGCCTTAGCTCCAGTGCCCTCCCTCCCACCCCCAATAGCATCGACTTCCAGTGGTTTAGCTGGGAGGGGCGAGAGCAGGCTTTAGCTTTCTTGATCCAGCCTGGGGATCATCCATTTGCAGAAAGAATGGTGAGAAATGCTTGGTTTGGAGGTTGCACTGAGCTGTTCAGACTTTGTCCTTACAGAGTAGCCTCTGTTCACATTTCCACAAATGGGCTGTCTGGTTTCCAGGAGGACTTTCAACCACTTGTAATCTCATCTCAACTAAAATAAACCCATCTGCCTTGGTGCTTTCCTCCGCCCCCATGGAGGCTCTGGTTTGCTGTACCAACTGCACTGGTGATGAAGGGTGGGAGGGAGAATAGCAGTGACCTTTATAGGGTGCCTGTTGTCCTTTCTAGAGTTATGAATAGCTCCGTTCCCAGAGGGGAGATTTCTTAAGTTCATCCTTTACAGTTAAACCTTGGTTAAGATGGGAGAGTTATTCTGAGTAATAATTATTTCCTTTCCCCTGAGCCCCCACAATGAAAAAGTGATACTTCCTACTTAGGACTTCATGTTCAGTAAACATAACTCTCAGTTCTAGGAAAAAAAATATAAATTGCTTTCTAAAGTGCAATGGGATTTTTGCTGCCTGCATTGATTCTACAGTCTTTCAGTCCTGGGTGGTTTTCATTGACCTCTATGAGGATCGCACACCCCCAAGGACATGACATGGCCTGAACTTTGAAAACATTAGTGTAATTCCAGGCAGGCTGTGAGATTTTGCAGTAAATCTGAAATAACATTTCCAACTAAATGACAAGGTAGGTGCTATTTTGAACACAGAGGGAAACCGTCACCTAAAGGCTATTTTGTCTATGGCTGGACTGCACTCCTTAGAGTTTCAGGTTCCTTCTAAGTGAGTTGCCACCTGCCACTGTGTGCCCCTCGCCCCACTTAGAGTCTCCTGGGTTTACAAAGGGATGAGCCTATTTTCAATTTCCTTGATCACCTCTAGCTGGAGACCTACTGCAATCCCAGCCTTTGGTGTTGTAGTGAATTCCAGCAATCAAGGCATTAATAATCCAGGATTTAAGAATGGTGTGAACAAGCGGCAGCAATATTGCAGTTCTGTAGGAAATATTCTCTTTACTATTATGACTAGTAGGCCTCACTGAAATATCTGGGTCTGAAGGTGATCACAGAGGAAGGTCCTGGTCAGAGAGTCCAGTCTCCTAACTGTTTACTGGCTGGACAATTCCAGGAGCATGCTTAATCTTCCCCATTTATGAAACAAGAGGGCCAACCTAGATCTGCCGTTCTCAAAGCAGAGAGTTTCTTAGAATCATCTGGGCAACATGTTAAAAACAAAGGCCTCTAAGGCAACTCCCAGAAATTCTGATTAAAAAAAAAAAACTGCCCATGAATGTCAATGCTGATGGTCTATGGACCACAACTGGGAAAATGCTGGACTAAAGAGAAATTTTCTGACCCCCAGAGTCTCTGAGGGACCGCAGCTGTGATACTGTTTGATTCTCTCTGTTTAGCTTTGGTGTTCCATTTATTTTCATCTACACAAACTATTTGTTAATTATCAGGGACTTTACAATCTATCACAATTTTATTTGGAAACATTTTAGGGAGTAATAGTTCTAAGATGAGTTTCTTTGGGCAAAGAGCTAAGGATACCAAGGAGACAGATGAGGAATTGCCTGTATAGCAGTTTTTCTACAGAAAATGTTCTAGCAAAGAATTTCATATAGTTATAATCTTCTTTGTGCATATTTTTTTATTCCTCATTTTCCTTCTCTCTTACCTCCCACAGTAGACCCTATGATTTATTTTTAGGCTCCCTTGATTACATATGGTGAAGGGGATAAGGAGATTCTACTGCCAAATGTAAAAGCAAGACTTGATCTCATACTTGATCTGGTTGATGTACAGATCCAATGTCATTACAAAATCCCCTTTCTTTGGCTTTTGGAGATTTTTATTAGAACAGGAGGAGCCATCAGCAATTTTCATCTTGCCCAGACAACATCGAATCTTGGATCTAAGAACTTGAGAAAAACAAAATCATCTGCTCATTAGGAAAAAAATTAAGGATCCAGCTTCATCACAATAAACCCAGAATTCCCAGCTAAGACATTTTTGGATTTTTGCATCTGCTGGTTCAAGTACTTCAGCAGCAATTGCCCTCCTAGAGATTGTACACATCCTCCTATCTGTCATTCATTCAACAAATGTTCATCAAGGTGCCCTAGAAACATGGTGTGGACTTAAACATGGACCCTGCCCCCTTGAATGCCAAGTGCTTCAAGCAGAGGAATGATGGATTCTGTTCTGGGAGGTCAGGGGAAGCCTTCCTGAGGAAGTGACAATGAACTGAGATTTGAAGACCAGTAGGAGAGAACTAAATGAAGAAAGGGTGGAAGGGTATACTTGGTGGAGGGAACAGCAGCACAAAGCCATGTGAGAGGGAGGACCCACTGGGTACAAGCTACTGAAAAATAGCTTTCATGGGGAAATAGAAAATCATATCTACCTTGGACAAAGGAAAAGGCAAAACCATGACCTGTCTGCCTCACATAAGGATCTCAGAGATGTCTTCTAACCATGCTCCCTGATACATGGTCTAACATGATACTTGTTACTGAATTTTATATTAGGAAATTTAAGGTATATGTTGTTTTATTTAGAAATTCTATTAAATTTTATTAAATTTTCCTTTGACTTGCACTTCCAAATAATAAACCAAATGCTGCTTAGTTTCATTTTCAAGTTGATGAAGCTTCCTTTTCTGTTGCTAATTTAAGTCACTTAAAGTGAATTTTGATTAATCTGGAATAGGAAGTTTTGTCTTTCTTAATTGAAAACATTTTGAACCAATAGGATACTGCAATAAATTATGCAAGAAAGAGCAAGTCTAGGAAATTTTTTTCATTTCCTTTTTTTAAAAAATCCTAGTTTTCAAAGGATTAATTTCTCCAAGCTCTTAAAACAATCTTACTGAAAAGAGTTATTAAACTCTCTACATGTATCTCTTGGCTACAAATGACTTATTTCTGCTAATTAAAAACAAAAACCTCTGTGTCGATGTGCATAATTCTAATAATGATTATATTCTCTCTTTACACAGGGGCTAATTTACCACTTCCACGGATTTCCATCTTCCTTAAACTGCTCAACATCCTATAACTGGTGGAGGGTGGGGGAGATGATCTCCAAGACTGCTAAAAGAATTTTATTTTTAATTCATTTTAAACCATAAAATTGTACACAGTGAATCAGAGCTGACCTCTCAGTTGTCTTGAAAGGAGAGATAGAGCTTAAGGGGTTAGCTCAAGAAAAAATGTCTTATGTCGTTCAGGAGAATGAAATGATTCTTGCTATGATTGGCAGGATGGCTCTGGAAGGCTCTAGCTCCTGACCAGTACTCCAGACTGACTTTCTGCATCTCTCTTATACATACATGTCACAGTGTCCTGCTGGCTGCCCCTGGAACACATACGAAGCTGATTCTTGCCTCAGGATCTTTGCACTTGCTGTTCTTTCTGCCTGGGATTCTCTTCCTCCTGATAGTCTCGTGGCTGGCTCCCTCACTATCCCTTCAGATCTCTGCTCAAACGCACTTCCTCAAAGAGGCCTTCTTGGACCAAACTCTCAAAAAAAAGCATTTATCACTTTTCATCTTCTCTGCTCATTTTTTTCTATAACACTTACCACCAGCTGACACATTTTACATACATACATACATACATGTATACATATATATGTGTTGTATGTGTGTATGTTCACACCAAAATTAAGTGTAAAGTGCAGAGATTTCTTCTAACTCCCCTGCCCCCACACATGCACAGCCTCCCCCATTATCAGCATCCCCAATCAGAATGCTACATTTGTTAGAATCAGTGAGCCAACCCTGACACAAAATCATCACCCAAAGCCCATACTCTACATTAGGGTTGGCTCTTGGTGGTGTACATTCTATGGGTTTGGATAAATGCATAATGATGCATATCCATGATAATGGTATCACACAGTGTGCTTTCACTGTCCCAAGACTCGTCCACCTACTCATCCCTCCCTCCTCCACCTCTGCCAACCATGGATCTTTCCACTCCCTCTATAGTTTTGTCTTTTCCAGGATGTCACAGAATTGAAATCACACAGTATATCTTCAGATTGGTCTCTTTCACTTAGTAATATGCATCTCAGTTCCCTTCAACTCTTTTCATAGCTTGGTAGCTTATTTCTTTTTAGCATTAGATAGTCTATTGTCTGGATGGATCACCTTTATTTATCTACTCACCTATTGAAGGACATCTGAGTTGTCTCCAAGTTTGGGGACATATATCTTACTATTTTTTGCCCGTCTTTCCCCATCCCTGCCCCAGCGTTCTAAGGACAGAGACTGTGCCTATTTGCTCACTCTTATATCCCAATGCCTAGAACTCTGACTGCACATGATGGGTGCTCAATAAATATTTTGTCAAATAAAAAATTGATAAATGAGAGTCAGAACATAGGAAAAGGTCAAATGAATGTGCATTAGAAATAACTGTGAAGTTCTGTCCAGAAGGAGGTCTTCCCTGTTCAGAGGACCCAAACTGTCCAGTGTCTGACAGGAACAGAGCCTAAAGAGGCCACTTAATTTAATGACTGGGTATGCAGACTGTGGCCAAAGACAGAGAATGCAGAAGAGAACACACACACACACACACACACACACACACACACACACAGAGGAATATTACTCAGCCATCAAAAAGAATGAAATCTTTCCATTTGCAATGACGTGGATGGAAATAGAGGGAATTATGTTAGCAATTTAGGTCAGTCAGAGAAAAACAAATATCATAAGATTTCACTTGTATGTGGGAATTTAAGAAAGAAAACAGATGAACATGGGGGAAGCAGGAAAAAAAGAGAGGGATGCAATCCATAAGAGACTCTTAACTATAGGGGCACCTGGGTGGCTCAGTAGGTTAAGTGTCCAACTCTGATTTTGGCTCAGGTCATGATCTCAGGGCCTCAGACTTTTCCCTGAACTTAAACCTACTTAAGATATTCTCTCTCTCTCCTCCCTCTCTCTCTAAAAATGAGAGAGAAAGAGAGAGAGAGAGAGAGAGAGAGAGACTCAACTAGAGAACAAACTAAGTACTGATGGAAGGACATAGGTGGGGGACGAGCTAGATGGGAAATGGGTATTAAGGATGGCGCCTGTTGTGACAAACACTGGGTGTTTTATATTAAGTGATGAATGACTGGATTCTACTCCTGAAACTAATTTTACCATCTATATTAACTAACTAGAATTTAAATAAAAACTTGAAATTAAAAAAAAATGAAGGATCTATGTCTAGAATAGCTAGGACCTTGAGTCAACAAGTAAAGGACAGCAATCACAAGGGGAAAAAATGGTCAAAAGACATGAACAGCAATTTACATGAAAGGAATCCCACAAGGCTAGCAAGTGTATAACTTGTTTAAAACCTTTACTAATCAGGAAAAGGCAAGTAAATCTACAGTGAGGGGTAAATTTACAAGACTGGACTTAACAGTATTCCATGTGGGATGATGGATCCTTGAGGTTAATGAATCCTCATCCAGTACTGGTGGCATATCTGATGTATTTATAGCACAGGCAATCAATTCTCCCTCCAAACACACCCACCGAGTGAGTACTATTATTATTACTCTATCTTACAGGCAGGCAGGATGGGGCGCATATACATTCTGCAAGAACATTTTGTTACATTTACTTAAGCAATCTCTACACCCAGTGTGGGACTTGAAATCACCACCCAATCACCCAAGGCCTGATTCTGTAATTTTGCTTTACCAACTGAGCCAGGTAGGCCCCCCCACATCCTGCAGGAATACAACTGAATAAAAAGAAACACATTAAGAACATAATGGTGGTTGCTACTGGGATAAGAAAGGAATGGGATGGAGAAGGGAAGGACAGAGAATGAGGGAAATGGGGCCCTGGTGTGAACCACAGACCTCACCTGGCCCTGAACTAGCGTATGCTAAGCTCAGCTTGAAGGTTCAAAGAAGAGAAAGGGAGGGGAAAGAAGGGAGGGAGGGAGGTGACAGAGGAAAGGAAGAAAAAGTCTGCAGACTCTAGAACCTGGTTGCCTGGTTTGAATCCAGAATCTACTACTTATAATCTGGATTACCTAGAATAAGTTAATTAACTTCTCTGTGCCTCAATATACTTGTCCTTAAAGGTATACAATACTAGGGTCTATTTGTATGCTACGCAAAGCTCACAGAACAGCATCTTGGCCTAAGTGGCACTCCGTAATGGTTGACTGTTCATCCTATGGAGAGCAATAACGATGCTCATCTGGCTGGTAGGAGAAAGGCAAGACACTGCCAAGTGCAGGTGCCAAGTCCCAGAAGCAGGTGACCAGCAGAGCTTCCAGGAACCATAAAAAAGTTCAGGGGGAGGAATGGTGCCCTGTATTATTTTTTAACAATATTCATTACATTATGTGGTGTTTTTATCATCCCATTATATTACCAGGAAGTTCAGCATCAGAGTTGAGGCAGAAACTGAATGTTGCACTCCAAAGCTGGTACCCTAGACTAGCGTTTCCAAGTTCCTGACAGTAATCTTCAGGATTTTGGAATCCCAGAAATCATGTTATGCTCAAAATAATTCCAACATTCTTTGTACTCTTTATTCATTATTATGAATATCTAAAAAATTGTTTTGTAAATTTTAAAAGTTAGGTTTTGTTGTATCTACAAAGAGCAGTAACCTATAGATCAGTGCTATCCAATATGTGAGACACACGTGTATTTTGAATGTCTCATAGCCATGTTAAAAAAGTAAAGAAACAGGTGAAATTAATTTTAATTATATATTTTATTAAACCAATATATCCGAAGTTATCATATCAATATATAATCAATACAAAATTATTAATGAGATATTTTGCTTCTTTTTATTCATATTTATTCTATGGAGTCCAGCTCATCTCAGTTTGTACAAGCCACATTTCAAAGATATAATGGATATGAATGGCCAGCAGTTACTATATAAGCATAGCTACAGAGAACATTCAAATATTGGAAAATGCCAGCAAATATTGGGAATAGTACATGAGTCATGTAACACTTGGGTATCCCAGCATGGTTAGTAGCATTATACAGAATCACTTTAGAAATTGCCAGTGGAACTAATTTTGCTTCTAAAATGTGTTATTCTTTAGGATACCACTTAGAGATTTGTAAAGTATACAATGCACACAAACTCATCAACATTTTATTTACAAGAGTTACTCACCACTAGCAGCAGACAAGTCATGAACACACCCACAACCCAACAGTTACCAGCTGTTCTGATTGATGAGATCATGACCAATCTGCATTCCTGTTCCAGTTCCTGGAAATGTCAACCTTAACCTTTGCCTCCCAACGTCAGCTCTTGCTTGATGTCATTGAATCACTTAGAACAAGCAACATCTCTAAGTAGATTGTTAAGCTTTAATTATTGCAGGAAAACTATACTTTTTCCATTTCACCAATTTATTGAATGATTTTTCTTAACATTCATTAAAACATTTACATTTCCTCAGGGCACCTGGGTGGCTCAGTCAGTTAAGTGTTTGCCTTCGCCTCGGGTCATGATCCCAGGGTCCTGGGATGGCCCCGCATCAGGCTTCCTGTTCTGTGAGGAGCCTGCTTCTCCCTCTCCCTCTGCCTGCTGCTCCGCCTGCTTGTATTCTCTCTCTGTCAAATAAATAAATAAAATCTTTAAAAAAAATTTAAATTTCCTAAGAAATGCCTAGAAGAACTTTCTGCATGGAATCACCATCCCTAACCTGGAAGCTTAGCTATTATAATGGCCATGACAAAGATGACCCAATACCTTTGGATGGCTGTGTGGAGTGGACCAGAATTTGAAGAATACTACAAGTGACTTCATCTTCTCTCTTTGACATGATTAAAGATTTTCCTTTCTTTCAATTCAGCCTAGTGATTCTATCAAAAGTACAGTACTTTTGTGTTAATAATTTAAATGCTTGAACACTCAGTGATAATCGGAAGAGAGTGGAAAGAACTGTTCTATGAACAAAGGTTGACTACTGGGAGCTTAAATCAATAAGCAATCTTAATGTCATTATCGTGACCTTGTTGCATAGCAACAAAGGCGCTAAGCTTGGAACAAACACTGTGTGGTTTTCACCCATACTTCTCTCCCAGGACCATATATTCTTGAACAATATCATGCCTTATCTGTGGAATCTATTTGCAACAAGGACATTTGATGTACACCTAAAATGCAAATTTATTGTCTTAAGATGAAAAGTAAGAAGTAACAAAATACCATTAAGAAAATTTGTTTCAAAATAAAGTATTTCACATGAATAGACTATCAGATACTTTAAAAAAAGTAAATGACTGCAATAAAAGATCCCTAATAAGATTTTTATCCAATGAGATCATGAACTAGGTGGTTAGTAGAAATTCATGGAGAAACATATAAAATTATAATTTCAATTCAAAATATGTAAACAAGTACTCAGTAATCTTTTGATATAAGGCCAAGATTTTTTTTTCTGTATGGTCTCCTGACTAGAGCTCCTCATTATCTTTCTTGAATAAATCCTTTCACAATTATTTCAGCATATTTAAATGCAGCCAGAATTTAAAACACTTTCAAAACAACCTGAGTGCAGAAATCTAGATACAGAAGATTAGATTTCCTTTACTTTTCTATGATTGTCCTGGACCACACCTAATTTTTAACATTTATTTTTTTAAATTATTGCACACTAAAGTTGACCTCTTGTTTTTGGTGTACAGTTCTGCAAGTTTTAAAATGTGTATAGGTTCATGGAACCATGACTATAATCAGGGTAAACAGAAAAATTCCAACATCCAAGAAAATTCCTGCATGGGATTATTTTATAGCAACTCCTTCCCCTAACCTTTATAGTTAGGGGAATCCCTGGCAACCATTAATCTGATCTCTATCACTATAGTTTTGTCTTTTCAAGAATGTTATATATCATAGACTATATCAACTTTTGAGCCTGGCTGCTTTCTTCTAGAAGTTTTGTAGTTTGACGTTGTATACTTAGATCTCTGATCCATTTGAGTTACCTTTTGTATGAGATGTGTACAGGTCAAAATTAATATTTTTGTATATGGATGTCCAATGGTTTCAACGCATTTGTTAAAAAACTATCCTTCCTCAATTGAACTACTTTTGTACCTTTGTCAGAAATCAGTTGGCCATGCTTGTGTGGGTCTATTTCTAGACTCTGTTATGTTCCATGATCTATCCTTTCACCAAGTTACACTGTCTTGATTACTGTAGTAATGTGATTCATCCAACTTTTATTTTTTTTCAAAATTGTTTCAGCTATCTTAATTTCTTTGTCTTCCCATATCAAGTTTAGAATCAGCTTATCTATGTTTGATACAACTGGAATTTTTATTGGGATTGCACTAACTCTATAGGTCTATCAGGAAAACTGACATTTTTACTATATTGAGTCCTCCAATCAATGGATATGATATGTCTCTCTTTTTATTTACATTTTCTTTTCTTTCTTTCCTTAGTGTTTTGTAGTTTTCAACTTATAGATCCAATACATGTTTTGTTGGATTTATACTTAAACTAACCATTTTCTGTGAGCTATTAAAAATGCTATTAAAAAACAAATTTCAGTTTGGAATTACAGATTGCTGGTGTTTTATTGAAATGATTGATTTTTGCCCACACCTACTTCTAAACAAAAATATCCTAACCAACTTGCCTTTATAGAATATTTCCAAAGCATTCTCCTTTATATTCATGGAAATAACCACTCTTTTTACACTAAAGTTTCATTAGTTTTATAGCATATAAGTAAGTTGGGTAATTATAATATGTCTAAGCAGCATAAACCAGCTTGGAAACAAACTCAGTCAATTCTTGGTAAGCATACACATGGACCGCTGAGGGCAGAAGCATGTCCATGTATCTATCAGTCTACTAGCAGCAAGAATTCAGCCTGTCCATGGAAGAATAGAGTAAATGGAAAGCCAATTAGTCATAGTGTTATTTAACCGAAGGACATCTAAGAGAGCTTCTACTGAAAGAGACTAGAAGGAGACAAGAAATTCAAGTTTCTGGAATTACATTTAAATATACAACTGATCAAGGGAAGGAGTCAAGGTGGCAGAGGAGTAGCAGGCTGAGATGACATCAGGTAGCAGGAGTTCAGCTAGATACTTATCAAACCATTCTGAACACCAACAAACCCAACAGGAGATCAAAGAGAAGAAGAGCAGCAATTCTAGAAACAGAAAAAAAAATTGACCACTTTCTGAAAGATAGGACCTGCGGAGAAGTGAATCTGAAGCAATGGAAAGATAGACCTTGGGGGAAGGCGCTGGCTCCTGGCAAGCAGCAGAGCAAGGGAGCACAAAATCAGAACTTTTAGAGGTCTGCTCCACAGAGGGACATCACTCCAGAGGCTAAGCAGGGGTGGAGCCCTCGTGGGGACAGCGTGGTCTCAGGTCTCGCAGGGTCACAGAAGGATCGGGAGTGTCTGAATGTAGCAGAGCTTGCAGGTATTAGAATGGGGAAGCTGGCTACAGAGACAGAGCAGAGGAGTGAGCTCTCAGCTAAGGGATACCTTAAACTGTGATCCATGGTACAGTCGGACCACTGCTCTTTGAGCAGGGACCCCACAAGTGGTATATCTGGGGAACCCCCCTGGAAGGGTGGCAGGGATCTGCTGGTTTGGAGACTCCAAACAAGGCTGTGTGCCAGAGACAGAAATGCTTGGTCACAGTCTGGGTGAGCTCGGAGTGTGGCCCAAGACCAGGGAGACAGGAGTGATTGAGCACTTTTCTCTGAGGGCACACTGAGGAGTGGGGCCTCGAGCTCTTGGCTCCTCCAGGCCAGAGATTGGGAGGTGGCCATTTTCATTCCGATCCTCCAGAGCTCTATGGAAAGCTTTCAGGGAACAAAAGCTCCCAAGAATGAACTGGAGCAGATTACTTAGCCCAGCCCCTGGCAAGGGCAGCACAATTCTGCCTTGCACAAAGACACTTGAGAATCAGTACAACAGGCTCCTCCCCCAGAAGATCAGCAAGAATTCCAGCCAAGAGGAAGCTCACTGATCAAGGAGAACATCAGAATTCCAGAGGAGGGGAAAGCAAAGCATGGAATTCATGGCTTTCTCCCCATCATTCTTTAGTCTTGCGAAGTTAATTAAAATTTTTAATTAATTTTTTTCTTATTCTAATTTTTTTAACTTTTACTCTTTCCTCTTTTAACATTTTCAAACTAGTTTATCTTAAGAACACGTTTCTTAAAAAAATCTTTTTGAACCTTTATTATTATAGTCATATTTTAGCCTTCATTGTGTCTAACATTATCTTTTGTATACACATAGGGTTTTTTTCTTCTAAAAAATTTTGGGATACAACTTCTTCTAATAGATCAAAATATACCCTAAATCTAGCACAGGGTTTGTTCTAGTCTCCAGCCTGAGCAAATTCTTCCCACTTTCTTTTTCTTTCTTTTCCCAACAAACTTATCTTATCAACTCCATTTTTTGAATTTTTAAAAAATTTTCATCTTTACATTCATATGCCATCCCCTCATCATGTCTACCCTTATTTTTTGGGTGTGTGTGTGTGTGTGTGTGTATATATATATATATATATATATATATATATATTCTTTCTTTCTCTAAAATTTTGGGAGGTAGTTTCTTCTAAGAGACCAAAATACTCCCCAAAAATCAAGTGGATGGCTGTATTCTATTCACCAGTCTAATATATGTATTTTCTTTTTCTTTTTAATTTTTTGAACTTCTTTTTACCCCCTTCTTCTTCCCATAATTTGGGGTCTCTTCTGATTTGGTCAATGCACATTTTTCTGGGGTCTTTGTCACCCTTTTAGTATTTTATTCTCTCACTCATATATTCTTATCTGGATAAAATAACAAGGTGGAAAAACTCACAAAAAAAGAACAAGACCAGTACTGAAGGTTAGGGACCAAATCAATACAGATGCTGGTAATATGACAGATGTAGAGTTCAGAATGATGATTCTCAATATGCTAGCTGGGCTCAAAAAAAGCATGGAAGATATTAGAGAAACACTGTCAGGAGAAATAAAAGCCACTTCTGGAGAAATAAAAGAACTAAAATCTAACCAAGTTGAAATAAAAAAAGTTATTTGCTCCAGCTCTTTGAAAAATACCAGTGGAATTTTGATGGGAATGGCATTAAAAGTATAGATTGCTCTAGGTAGTATAGACATTTTAACAATGTTTATTCTTCCGATCCAAGAACATGGAATGGTCTTCCATCTTTTTATGTCTTCTTTGATTTCTTTCATGAGTGTTCTGTAGTTCCTCGAGTACAGATCCTT
>PISX010007541.1:0-88369 GCA_004024625.1 Mellivora capensis | reverse complement strand
GAGTGTGCGAAATAAAGGCTTTTTAGCCCCTCCGTCACAAAATACATTCTGTGGAAATATTCTCTCAACATAAAGTAAAATGTTTCCAGGAGAACAATATGAATATGTCTTCTTTGTCCAGGAGTGTAGCCTTTATTTGCTAACCTCCGCATTGTCTTGGAATTGGTAAAAGTAAGGTCCTAAGGACAACGTTGAATACAATTTACTGATCTTCAGAGCACCCAGATGTCCCTTCTCTTCAAGGACACAGACAATAAAGTCCCCTCTAATCAAATGAGAAGAAACTTCAGTACTTTAAACCTTTAAGACACATTGTACTTTGCTGAAATGAGGGTGAATTTAGAGATCTCAAAAGGAAAATCTATAGTGGGAACAAAGAGATGTCATTTATAGGGGATGTGACTTCAGATGTGACTTCAGTGAGGTCCATTAAAAAGAAAAGCAGCAAGTGGAAGGGACCACAGTACAAATGAGTCAGATGAAAAGTATAGGTTATTAAAAAACTAGTAATTAAACAGTTGATTTGATACCAGAATAGAAATAAATCAACTGAATGATTCTAGATGAGTTGGAGTACTTTTTTTTTTTTTTTTTTGCTTTCATTTTGTGTTTATATCTGAAATACTTTCTTGGCTTTTTTTTTTTTAGGTTGCAGCAGATCATTGAGTTTGGAACCTGAAACACAGATCAGAGCTTCTTGGCAGTGGGTCAGTGAGATGGGAGAAGAGATTCACTGGTCTCCTGGCCATGCCCAAGTTCAGGGCCAAGACCTGTCATGGGCTTCGAGGGACAATGGCAAGAACCGCAAACAGCGCGAGTGGCTGGAGACCGATTTGGGAGAGAAAAAGAAAATAACAGGTACAGTTTCACAAATGCAAAATGACAGGCGGTTGAAATTATATTTCTGAGCTACATAGGTACCTCTTTAGTTACCCCAAAGTATTCTGTGTCTTTTCTAAAAGTAACAGGCCTTCACATTGTCTTTTTTTTTTCTAAAGACTTTTTATTTATTTATTTATTTGACAGACAGAGATCACAAGGAGGCAGAGAGGCAGGCAGAGAGAGAGGAAGAAGCAGGCTCCCGGCTGAGCAGAGAGCCCGATGTGGGGCTCGATGTGGGGCTCGATCCCAGGACCCCGGGATCACGACCTGAGCCGAAGGCAGAGGCTTTAGCCCACTGAGCCACCCAGGCGCCCCAGGCCTTCACATTGTCTTGATGGGAAGAGCCTGTGTGCAGATTTTAAGTGTGTATATATGGATTATATTAAACTTTTTTTTTAAGATTTTATTTATTCATTTGACAGAGAGAGAGAGGAACACAAGCAGGGGAAGCAGCAGAGGGAGAGGGAGAAGCAAGCTCCCTAATGCAGGGCTTGATCCCAGGATCCAAGGGTCATGACCTGAGCCAAAGGCAGATGTTTAACCGACTGAACCACCCAGGCACCCCTCGATGAAACCTCTTTATGGCATGTTGTCAGTGTGGAAACACTCAGCTATGGTCAGGTTTCAAAATGCAAATAAGAATAATTGGTCTGTAAAATGATTTAAGATTTCAAGGAGGAAACAAGAAAAAAAAGAAAGAAAGAGAAAAGAAACCTGGAATTGTACTACATGCTATATATATTGTAAAATCTAACCTATCAGTAATATTTTCTTACAAGGAATTATGACCACAGGATCCACACAGTCAAATTTCAACTTTTACGTTAAGAGTTTCGTGATGAAGTTCAAAAACAACAACTCCAAGTGGAGGACCTATAAAGGAATTGCAAGTAATAAGGAAAAGGTAAGAGAAACTTTGGAGGAAAGAACTGAGTGGGAGAGCAGGTCGCCAAATGTTTTATCAGTGTGTTTCCAGAAAACAGATCTGCAGCACCACCTGAGTTAGGTAACTCAGCCTTTGTTGGCAAAGCCTTGTAGCTTCACTCCCAAGCGTGTCTGCAGAACTACAGCAGACCGGGGCTCCTGGCTTTGGTGTCCTACAACCAGCTAGGAGTCGGGTGGGAAAGACAGAGGAGCTAACTACCAGCCTCTTCAGGTCAAAGTTATTTGATTCTACAGGTGTTTCAGGGAAACTCTAATTTTCGGGATCCAGTGAGGAATAATTTCATCCCTCCCATCGTGGCTAGATACGTGCGGGTTGTCCCCCAGACGTGGCACCAGAGGATAGCCTTGAAAGTGGAACTCTTTGGCTGCCAGATCACACAAGGCAAGTCAGCGAGTTACTTGGCTCTGCTTGTGCCCTCTCAGAGATGGTTGTTACTCATGGGATTCTTCCAACATCTCCTCTGCCTCAGGTAATGATTCGTTGGTGTTGCACAAAGCAAGTCCAAACACTGTCAGTGCCACTGAAAGAGAAGATGAGATGATCACAAAATCCGTCCCCTCTCCAGAAGTGCCCACAGGTAAAGCACTAACTGTTTTGTGGTTTCCTCAGGAGGATAACCGGACTCTATGTGATGATTACAGTAGCTTCAACAAAAACTTTTTTTCTCTGTCGTATGAATGTCTGGAGTCAGAGGGTCCACAGGTAGCTGGGTATGTGTAAAGTGATGTATAACCACAGCTCTTCTGTGCAATAGTTTAAGTAGAAAAAGCAGTATTCGCCCTTCAAACACCAGGTAAAGATTTTATGGAAAAATCATATCACCTCCGTACTATGGAATACTCTGCTGCCATGAAAAATAAATATGTTTAGTAATAGGGGAAGCTCTGGGGTAGAGACAAACTTAAGGAAATATGCAAAGGACAGGGCAATCCATGTAGCACTCTACCAAGTGTGCAAAAAAGGAAATGAAGAGGGGTGCCTGGGTGGCTCCATCTGTTAAGTGTCTGCCTTCTGCTCAGGTCATGATCCCAGGGTTCTGGGATGGAGCCCTATATTGGGCTCCCTGCTCCACAGTGAGTCTGTTTCTCCCTCTTCCTCTGACCCTCTGCCTGCTTGTGCTCACTCTGTCTCTCTCTCTCAAATAAATAATTTTTTTTAAAGAGAATAAAGGATGAATATATATAGATAATCATTCCAATATCTCTGGAAGAATGTCAAGAAACATAATCTGGCTTCCTGTAGAGGAGGGACAAAAGTAGGAGGGAGACTTTCATAAACTTTTTGAAGTTTGAATATGTAAACATATAACCTATTCAAGAAGTAAACATTAAAAGTACATTTATTTTTTCAGAATATAAAATGATTTGTATAATTTTATAAAATTCAGAAAGATTAGAGATCTAAATATGAGAGTAAAGATAAGCCATAAATTAGCATCCACAGATAATCACCATATTCCACTGTATCCAATCAACCATATTTATCTATAACTTTGAGAAAAAATGGTAGCATACCACATATTTTGTCCTGTAGCATAGATTTTTTCGCTTAACATTGTATCATGAGCATCTGCCAGTGTTATTAAGTAGTTAAAAAACACGGCTGCTAATACATTTATAGTATTTTTTCCTATGGACATACCATCACTTAGTTAACCATTCCCCTATTGTTGGAAGTTTAAGTTCTTAGATTTTTCCCAAATTTCCACTCTGGTAAATAATACCCCAGTTATTTATGACTTTTGTTCCTTTTGAAGGTCGTTATAGCCCTCCTCCACCCCCACCTCCCCCCCATTTCATGAACTACACATTTCCACTCCTGATCATCCCTTTGTTGATGACCCCTTCTCAAGGATCACAGATAAAGGGTGAAGAACAAATATTCCTCTTTTAGTTTGCATAGTGTGTACAAGGTTGGAGCCTGCTTTAGTAGCTGTTAAGTGACTTCCTTTATTAAAGTAGGAAGACATGGTGTTCCATGAGCAGAGTGGAAATGCTCTCTGAGGTCATCGGGCTGCATTTCCTCTTAGCCCACCGCTCCAGAGCCCTGGCAACGGGAAGCCCAGGGCTCTTCTCCCCTTTCCCCCAGCTCCTGTTAGTGCACACGTGCAAAGCCTCCCACCATCTGGTGTAACTGGTTTCTTGAGCTGATTACCTCCCGACCAGCGGGGTGGGCCAGCATGAAACCTTCCCCCTCAATTCTGATTGTGAAGCCTATGTCGTCCCAACAAGTTCAGAGTAAATGTTAATCCCTGAAGACCACCAAAAATTGCCATTTTGGGAAAAAAAATTATTTTCCTAAACTTGAGCCAGAATTTTGTATCCTCTCTGTTTGCTTTCTGATATCAGGAAATGCCTAGCACATATTCATTTTCCCGATATTAAACCATTGAAGACCTTTCAAATCAATGTTGAGTTTTAGATTGTGAACTTGGGCTGCAGCTCATTTCTCTTGTAATATGGCGGCTTTCCCTCTTCCTAGGAGTAAACATCACAGCTGTTACAATTCTGCCGGTGCTCCTTGCCCTGCTGCTTGGAATAGGAATCTTTGCAGCCTTTAGAAAGTATGTGCCTTGGCATTTTTAAGTTTCTTCTCTAATTATGCAAATAATCACAAAACCAAACTGTTTGCTTTTCTGATGTTCATGTGTAGAGAAGCAGCCTTACTTTGGCCAAGATAAAATGTTAATACATGTTTTAAAAACAAGTTGGGTAGGGGTAGAAAGTATCACGTATTCGTCTATAATAACACTTATCACTTAGAAAGCTTTTCAAGTAAGATTCTTTTGTCTCTGTAGGAAGAAGAAGAAAGGAAATCCATATGGATCAGCTAAGGCCCAGAAAACAGGTTGGTTTACAGAAAACTCTATCTACGGTTTTATTTTGTCTTAGAGAAGGGACAGGATCTGCAGATTAAAAGCATGATTAGCTACATGGCCCACACTTAATGTGGTTAAAAAAATAAGCTCTGTAGCCTTTAAGTTAGCAAGCCTAAAAGGGATGGAATATTGTATCCTATCTCTTTATTTCAACTGGAAGTTTTCATGGCCAGTTACTTTTACTTTTGTTCAGCATTATCCCATCATTTATCAACATTCATTTTTTCTGGAGGGAGAGTACTGGAGTTTAGGCCACCTCATTGCCTGTCACCCAGGAGAAGTTATAAAAGCCCCCATTTTAACAAAGTACATTGTCGGGCCTGCATCTCCAGGCTTCCACGGTATTTCCCATCCTGGGAAAGCAAAGGAAGAACCAGGCAGGGTTCAGGTTCAGTTGCAGAGAATCCTTAGGACTGTAGGATGCCCATGCAGTGAGTCATCTACAGTCCAGAGAGACGGCAGCAGGGCAGGGCACCTCTGAATCTTAGGAGCCCTTTGGGACACCACCTCTGCAGAGTCTCAAGAGCCAGAAGTGTTGGTTCCCGAGACATGAGTGTCGCATCTGTGCAGATGATGGGAAACCATGCCACTGTGTGTAACATAGGGATAATCTGGGACATGAGGGGTACACAAATACACCGTGAAGGCAGGTGGAAAGCGTGGTTGGAATGGTGTTCGCTGTTGTAACGACCGCAGTATGCTGTCTGTACTACATATGTCTGAGGAGCCGTGGCCACCCTCTTTACATGTAAGATCAGCCGTCAGGAGGTGGCCTGACCCCGACTCATTGAGAAACACATCATGGACAATGTGCGTTATGCTTCTAAGATATTAATTTGTTTCGTGTTATCTTTATTCCAGACTGTTGGAAGCAGATCAAATATCCCTTTGCCAGACATCAGTCCACTGAGTTCACCATCAGCTATGATAATGAAAAGGAAATGACACAAAAGTTAGATCTCATCACAAGTGATATGGCAGGTAAGCAGCAACCCCCTGGGACGGTGCTCTCGGGTGGGAAGTGCTGCTTCTGGGAGAAGGGAGACGAGGAGGGAAGTAAGCCCATTCAGACGAGGCTGGTACACTGACAGGGGTTAGAGCAGATCTATAGCAGTGGCCCCAAGGTACCACAAAAATCTGGAAGCCCTGAATTAATCTGTTGCTAAGGTTTTGGTGAACACACTAAGAAAGAGGGACTGGAAAGATGAATTAAGCATAGCTCTTGCCCTTGTAGAAGATGAGCTGGGAGATGAAAGAAGCTGTCCAGTGTTAGAATGGCCTCTGTGTCGTGATAAGCCATCCCTGAAAGTCAAGCTTCTCAAACTGTCCAGGGAGAAGGATCTTTTTTTTTCCTTCTTTTGCCTTTTAAAAAATTATTTCTAGTCCATCGAGAACTAATACTTTTGTAAAATACAATACAGTTGGCCCTTGAACAACAAGGGGGTTAGGGATGCTGGCCCCCCTGCACAGTCAAAAATCCACGTATAACTTCTGACTCCCCCAAAACTTAATTACTCATAGCTTATTACAGACAAGAACAACCTACTGTTGAATCCATCCTTAGAAATAACATAAACAGGGGCGCCTGGGTGGCTCAGTTGGGTTAAAGCCTCTGTCTTCGGCTCGGGTCATGATCTTGGAGTCCTGGGATCGAGCCCCACATCGGGCTCTCTGCTCCGCAGGGAGCCTGCTTCCTCCTCTCTCTCTCTGCCTGCCTCTCTGCCTACTTGTGATCTCTGTCAAATAAATAAATAAAAATCTTAAAAAAAAAAAAGAAATAACATAAACAGTTAACATATGTTTTATGCATTAGATAATATATTCTTTTTTTTAAGATTTTATTTGTTTATTGAGAGAGAGAGAGCATAAGCAGGGGGAGGGGCAGAAGGAGAGGGAGAAGCAGACTCCCCACTGAGCAGGAAGCCCAATGTGGGGCTCAACCCTAGGACCCTGGGATCATGACCCGAGCCAAAGGCAGCCGCTTAACTGACAGAGCCATCCAGGTGCCCATATATATTATATTCTTAGAAGAAAGTAAGTTAGAGAAAATAAAATGTTATTAAGAAAATCATAAAAAAGAGGAAAACACATTTCCAGTACTATGCTGTATTGAAAAAAAAAATCTGCCTATAAGTGCACATACATAGTTTAAACCCCTTTTGTTTGGGGTCAACTGTATAAATTAGGAGAAAACATTTTTAAAAAGACATACAAAATACAAAGCTCTAATTCTTTTATTTAGATCAATGGACGTAAAGTTAATCTCGAATTGCTGTGAGTTTCTAAACACTTGCTCTCAATTTGTGTACTCTTTTTGCAGACCTGTCTCGGTTCTCAGATACGTAGGCATCACCAACCGCACTCTAGAAACACTGCTTAGCTTCTCGCTCCCCAAAGTGCATTCTGAGGGCCAGCAGCATCAGGGAGCTCGCTAGAAATGTGGGTTTTCAGGCCATGCCCGGGCCCACTGGCCCAGAAGTTCCCAGGTGGTGCATGTGTGTATCAGTCATAAGACTACCAGTGGAAAGGTTGCTTGAGCTGCTTCAGGGCAAAGAGAGCATCTCTCCACCCAAAATCCATCTTCTTATTTCTTCCCCCCATAGCCCCCACCAATTCTAGTACTACCTTGTAGATAAAACAAGAGAGGGAAGAACCCCTTGTCTGTCCTCTTCTTCCTTTCATTTTCTTTAGCTTCTGGTGCAGCCTGTCCTCCTCCCCCACTGTGTGGTCCTTCTTGGGCACCTCAAGGCCCCAGTCTCGCTCTTCCCCCCCCACTTAGCCACAGTCTCTCTCCTCAACAGCTGCACCACCCCTGCTCCGGAGCTCCCAATAGAGATTCCTTCCTTGCATTTTTATCTGCTCAGCTGCTAAGCCCCGACTTCCCTCCCTGTCCCCCAAAAGTCAGTAATCTCATCTGCTGGACGCCTCTACCTGCGAACGTCACCAGTTCCTCAGTGGGTCCAAAATTGAACCCGTTGTTCCTAACTCTCCCCATGACTGCTCCATACATTCTCTTCTCAGTGGCTTCCCGACTGTCTACCTCAGGCGTCCTGGCTTAACATCTGGGAAGGGGCCTTGGCTCCCCTCTTTCCTCACTCTCCACCTTGTTGGTAATACATATTGCCCGAGTCATGTCTCCAAGGGATAGCCTTCCCAAGGCTGCTGCCAGACCTCTTGCGTGTGACCTACACTTTTTCTTTTTTTCTCAATTTTTTGATCTTTCCCTCTTTAGTCAGCTTCCTGGTTACCTTTAACTCTGCCAGTCTCTTCTTTAGAATCCTCAGTAGGTTTCTTTTATGGAACTAAACCAAACTTGCTAGTAAGGCGCTCGGTGTTCTCTATGAGGGAGTCTGCAGTTAACAGTGTGCACTTGGGACCTGAGCTCCACCTCTGGCTCCACTGGGTGCTTAACTTTGTGATCTTGGAGAAGTTACTTCATCTGAGCCTACTTCTGTTTTCCGTTTGTCAGATGGAGTAATAGTCACTACTTAATTGTAATTTTTTTTAAGACTTCATTAATTGATACCTTAGTATCTTAGAATAGTGCCTGGTACGGAGTAAGGACTCAATAAATGGGAGCTTCTTTGGTATCATCGCCATTGTCATTAGTCCCCAACCTATTCTTTTGGTCTTGGTTTTCCATTAAAGTACCCCATGTCCCTCATACTCTGACCGCATCAAACTCTCTTTCCATGGTTTTTAATAGGTTGTTTAATCACCGGTCCCGTTCCTCATAGTATTTACTGCCTCCACCTCCAAAATCTGGCATCTCGAGAGCCATTTTGAGAGCTCCGTGAGGTATTTCCCTCCCCTCCCCCAGGTGTGGGGAAGCGTCCTCTCCGCCTTTTCCAGGTTCCCGCGACCCGCTGAGGCTTCCTAAAGCACGAGTTCGGTTGTGTAAGCCCGTGTGTGTGGCACCTCCGCCTTTTACACCTCAGGCTTTCTCATCCTGCCTGCCGTGTGGTAGGCACTCAGGCGAGCTGGTTCCAAAGGGCGCCGCCGCCGCAAACAACCGGCTCGCCCCGGCGTCCGTGCGGCGCACACACGGTGTGTCTCCGGCGCTTCTGATTGCAGATTACCAGCCGCCGCTCCTGATCGGCACCGGGACCGTGACCAGGAAGGGCTCCACCTTCCGCCCGATGGACGTCGAGGCAGACGCGGCCGCGCCGGGCGCCGAGGCAGGCCGCCACTACGACTGCCCCCTGCCGGCCGGCCGCCACGAGTACGCCCTGCCCTTGACCCACCCCGAGCCCGAGTACGCCACGCCCATCGTGGAGCGGCACGCGGCGCGGGCGCACACCTTCTCCGCGCAGGGCGGCTACCACGTGCCGGGCCCCGGGCTGGCGCACACGCCCTCGCCCTCGGCCGGCGGCACGCCCTACCAGACGCCGGCGCGCCCCGCGCCCAACGCCGAGCGCCCGGGCTACGATCAGCCCAGTGCCGGCGGCCCGGCGGCGGAGCGCGCCCACCCGGACTACCAGGAGCCGCGGGCGAAGCCGGCCGCCAGCCACGCCTACGCGGCCCCCAGAGACTGCCTCCGACCCCAGAGCCCCACGGCCATGACCGCTCTCCTGTGAGCACACTATGACAGCACCCTGCTGCGGTACCGAGCGGCGGGCTGTGTGCGGCCCTGGCAGACGGGAGAGGGGGTCAAGTGTGCGTGTGCGCGCGGCTGTGCCTGAGGTTTCATAGGATCCTGCGGTGGAGTCCTAGTGCCCACCTCCTACTGTTTACAAAGTAGTGCATCCGGTTTTGTTCTGACCCTTCGGGCAAGAGCCTGTTGGGTTTTGTTGGGCTAGGAAGATGACAATTTTCAGATGGCATTTTCATTTCTCTGTGACACTGAGCTGCTTTCGTATAAAATGTGCAATCTGTACAGAGTTGTATTTAACATGAATTAAAGTAACTTAAGTTCGCTCGATCAGCTTTTCTGCACCGAGGCTAAGTGGGAGAATGAAGCTGTTGCAGAAACGTGTGTAATAGTATGTTCGCCCGAAGTCTATTTTATCTGATAGTGTGTTCGCAGCAGGTCTGTTTAAACTTAATCTTTTGTTATTGTGGCTCATTTCCTTTCCTTTGATAACCAGAACTAAAAGCATTGCTAACATTCTTTTGGAAGGAATGAAATTACTTGAAGCAGGAGAAACACACCAGGGTGGTTGTCAGCAATTATGATTGTAGATTAAAACACAATAGCACACAACCACCTCAGCAGCTGCCTGTACCTTGGACGCCACTTGGGATAGGTTCCTGCGGGCCGCCGGCGGCTTCCCTGCCTGACGGGCCTGGGTCTCCGAGGTACGGGCCTTCATCCCACTGGGCTTCCTCCTCACCTCCGCCTGCAGATGCGCCGGCTTTCACATGCAAATCCACCTTCCAGACTGTCTGCAAAGCCAAGTGCGGAGACGCAGGGGCGACCAAAACTGCTCTCCCAACAAACTGAATGAAGGTGGCGCAGTGATGACAGCCGAATTACTGTGACAGATGCTTTTGTACCTCAGGTTAAAAATATTGCTGAGGTCAGACACCCACACTTTGCATGACTTTCTTCAGAAATAACACATCGTCACTATGAAACAAAGTTATTTGAGGTGTGTTCTTGCGAAAGGGACAGCGGCCAAATCCACATCGAGCTTTTCCACTGAGATGGTGGGGAACTGAACTGACTTGTTTCTCACAAAATCAGCGTTCTCTGATTCCAGATTAGCCCAGACCTCAGCTGTACCTCATGTTCAGTGCTTTTTATCTGTTTGCGTTGAGTTCACTGTGCAGGATTTGCCCTCTTTTGCCAAAGAGGAAAATGTGGGTTTAACAAAATGTGGACCAAAAAAAAAAAAAAAAATCCTTTACCTAAAAAATATATTTTGATTCTATTTGTATAACTATGACTTTGTATGAAACTATAAATCTTAAAATAGGGAGCTGGAAGTTCACAACAGACTTTTTGGTTATTTTAGGGTATAAACTGTTTACTTTGTGGAGTTTACATGGTTTTATATGCATACTAATTGTAATAATAAACTATGCCAAATAGCAGTGCCCCTGCCTCTCACTGGTGTCTGCTAGCCAAGCTGTCGAAGGCGTCTGAGGCTCAGTCTTCCGAAAAGGGCAGGTGGTTACAGTGGAAAGAGCTGGGTTTGGAGTCAGGCAGGTCTTGGTTCCAGACCCTGATCAGCCGCACGATAGCTGAGGGATCTTGAGCCAGTTAGTCTGGAAATAAATGGAGACCCGCCAAGCAAGTGAAGTCTACTCAAGCTTGCTATAGCACCGGAGTCCGCCACCATCGCTTGCATTTTGGCAGAGAAGCCGGGAGGGCAGCAGAGGGATGGAAAGCTTCATGTTGGAAAAGAAGGGAGGGCTGAAGGTGTGCCTTGCTTGGAGGCTCCGCCATGGGGAAGCTGTAGGATGGATTGACTAGATAATTGGTTAGGGATGCATATTTGGCCTTCTCTCCTTGGCCCTAGGTTGGAAGTGCGTACAGAAAATGAGAGAGGCTATCAGTTAGTAATCACCATAGCAGACATTCTTGCTTTGCTTCCTGGTCTGACTTGCAAGCCTGACTTCTAGCGGGCTCGCCTTCTGGGCTGGTTCCTGTGGATAATGGGTTGCTTTCCTGAGCTTATTGCTGTGGGGTGTAAATCAGAGTTCTGTTTTTATGCCTGGCCTGTGCGTTATCCATTTGTATTTTCAGTCTGTCATATCTAACCCTTAGCCTCCGTTTCTTCTTGTGTAAAAATGATGTTAATGTGCCTTCCTCCAACCCTTACAAGTAAGAATTAGTTGGAACAACATTTACCAAAGTTTTTGTTCTATAATTAGCTGTTTGTCTAATCCAGACCCTCAGTGGGCTGCATGTAGCCTTCTAACATTAAAATATTAGCCCACAGGAATAGACTTGTTTACAGGGAATTAAAGTTATTTTCATCCACATTTCTTGCCCGTACCCATGATCTAATCATGACAGAGAGAGAACAGGACTTTGTTTTGTAACAGCACTTCCCCAGGTGGACTCGCTGTGCAGATGGGGTGGTTGAGGGGGAAGGTCAACCCCTACACTGTCTAGCCTAAAGTAGAGGATAAGAGCGGAAAATGCTATGTCCTTTTCAATGTTTTGCAACATCAGCAAATGTGATAAGGTGAGAATGAGATCATTCTGTCTGGTGTCTTATGTTATCAAATCCCATTGGGAGGCCAAGATGGCATTCTCTCACTTCTTACAGTTGTGACTGCAATATATCTTTCCTGACAAACAAGACTACACTGACCACAGAAGTTGCTGAAATGGCACCGGGTTTTGTTCCTGTTTAAAAGTTTCATTAATATTTATAATCAGCCTAGAAAACATCTGGGAAGGATGCGATCTGTTTATTACGCTGGCTTTCGAATCTTAGCAGAAAATGAAATCACAGTTATGGACACAACTAGAGTCACCATGAATAGCCTTCCAAAAATATTTCCTACATGGCCTTTTAGAAATACATCAGCTCAGTGGTCCCAGTGCAAGTACCGGGTTGGTCTCACTTTTCTCAAAATGCCTCTCTCTCTCTCTCTCTCTCTTTTTTTTTAGTATTTCCTTTTCATTTTGTAAATTTTTTTATTTTTGATTAACATATAATGTATTATTAGCCCCAGGGGTACAGGTCTGTGAATCACCAGGTTTGCACACTCCACAGCACTCACCATAGCAAGGACCTTCCCCAAGGTCCATAACCCCACCACCCTCTCCCTACCCGCCCCCCTCCAACCCTCAGTTTGTTTTGTGAGATTAAGAGTCTCTTATGGTTTGTCTCCCTCTGACCCCATCTTCTTTCATTTTTCAAAATGCCTTTCTTTCATTTGCACACCAAATAGTTGCTCAAGTTCTGAGAGCAACGTTCACGCTGTACTTACTTGAGAGAGCATGCCTAAGCTCGTTGGGATCTTGGAACGGCTGAGTCTTCAAATAGAGGCTAGGGCTGAGTACGGTCATGCTGGTGGTCCTCAGCCCAAGCAGTGCAGCCCAGCCCTGCCCAGCCTCTCCCCTGTGCTCTCCCTGCAGCCAGCCCCACCACTGTGTGCACCACCCAGATCTCTCCTCTCCCACCACGGGTCTTTCTCCCAGCTCTCCCTCTTCTAGGAGTAAATTCACCTAGAGGCTTTGAAAGATGTCTGCTCTGCCTTTGGTGTGCTGCTGTTTCACTACTGTGTTAGACTATGAATTCTGTGAATTTATTTGTATTCATGTTACTTGGGCCTCCTGCATCTTGAATCCTAGGATACCCCTCTCTCCACCATAACAGATTCTCAGCCATCCTGTTTTGCACTAACTACTTGCCTCTGCTGTTTTTGTTACTTCCTCCTGGAATTCCTATTGGATGTTCTTTGGACCTCATTCCATTTCCATCCCCGTCTCTTGGTCCCTCTTACTTATCGTCTCTTTATCTTCCTGTGCTGAGTTCTGGGTAAACTCCCGAGAGACAATATGGCACAGTGGTTGGGTACACAGATTTGAGATTTTTGCCTGGGGGAGAAGGCGTCACCTCTCTGCACCTGTTTCCTTGCTTGTTCTGTGGGAGAAACAATACCATCCACCTGCCTACACCTGGTGTGAAGATGAGTGAAGCTTCTTGAGCATTACCTGGCCCACATGAAATACTCCAGTTTACTAATTCTGTCTTCTATCTCATCTGCTTAATTGAGCCACTGAGGTTCTAATTTGTTTTTAAAAAATGTCTAGGTCTGGTTTCTTTTTCAGATCTGCCCTTTTTTACACTGTCTTGGTATCTTGTAGGGCTTTGATGCCTTCTTTTAATCATTTGAAACATATTCATTTTATTTTTTTTTTAATTTTCTTAAAGATTTTATTTATTCATTTGACAGAGAGCACAAGCAGGGGGAGCAGCAGACAGAGGGAGAAGGAGAAGCAGGCTCCCCACTGAGCAGGGAGCCCAATGCAGGGCTTCATCCCAGGACCCCAGCATCATAACCTGAGCCGAGGGCAGATGCTTAATGACTGAGCCACCCAGGCGCCCAAAACATATTCATTTTATATTCTCTTTCTGATTGTTCTATTCATCTCACTTAGAGTAGGATCCGCGCTGCAGTGATTTATAAGGATTTGGCTGCGCTGTTCAGTCGAACTTTTGCAACAAGAGAGACATTCTCTGAGTTGCTCAGCATGGCCCTCATTAATTACACGTGGCTGTCGAGCACTGGAATGTGGCGGGACTGACTGAGGAATTCTTTTTTATTTTACTGAAGGTCACTTATTTAAAAGTAACCAGCCACCTGTGGCTGCTGGCTCCTGTACCGGACTGGGCAAATCTGTGATTTGCGCCCTCCATCACTATGTCACCCCTCAGACCTTTGTTCACCCGAATCCAGCCACATGAGCCTCTGCGCTGTCTCTTGAACCTGCTGGGGACACACCCATCCTGAAACCTTTGGGCTGGCTGTCTCTCTTCCTGGAAAGTTCTTGCCCCAGATATCTGCACGGCTCGTGCTCTCACTTCCTTCGAGTCTACACTCAGAATCTCCAGGAGGTCTTCCTTCCTTTCCTGTCTGAAAACCAGCATTCTTCTCGGCACATTTGCTCTCCCCTTTCCTGCTTTGCTTTTCTTCATAACGCCGATCACCATCTGACACGGTGCCTGTACTGATGTTTCTGGCTCTCCTGCTAGACCCCATCCTGTGAGGGAAAAGAGCTGTGTGTTTTGTTCCCTGCAGATCCCCAACACCTTGAACACGGCTCCATAAATATTTGCTCAGTGAATGAATGGCTAGAGTTCTTGAGGCTCTGTCCTGTGTGTTGTTTCTCCTAACTCTTGTTCAAGATGGTTTGTGTCTTTAGATGGTTTCTTAAGTTTAATCGTGAGCCCTTCTACTAGCAGGGCTTTTCCCTCCTTGTGAAAAACCTCGTGATAATGGCCTTCCTGAGTGGTTTTGGCATTTGTATCTGTCACGTACACCAGGTAGGGTTGCCAGACAAAATACCAGATATCCAGTTAAACTTGAATTTCAGAGAAACAAATAATTTTTTTAGTTTAAGTGTGTTCTATACAGTATTTGGGACATATGCATTCATGTCCTGTATTTTTATTCGCTGGATCTGGCAACACTAACACTAGGAATCTGTCAGCCCTGTTCAAGTTTTCAGTGTAACTTTTGAGTCCGTGGTTCCTAGACCCAAAGCTGTGTGAAGCAGAGCCCCTGGTTTTCATTCGTCAGGGGAGCCTTGGCTGATCATTTGGGGTCATTCATCCTTTGTTGTCTGTTTTATTGGGCAGATTTTTTTTCTAGGGTCACCCTTTCACTGTTCTAACTCCCCCTCATGCTAAAACCCAAATCTCGTCTCCTGTCCTTTCTAGGAGGTTACATACCCAGCATCTGAGTAGCCCAGCCCCCACCCCCCAGGATGCTCAAGCTTCTGCTCCAGTGCTCATCATTCTGCTTTCAAGTGCCGTCTTTAATTCTGATACCTGGCTATTTCCCCGTATTTCTTGAGATTAGTGGGGCCTTTTAAAGAATTCTGATTTTATTTTATCTAACATCCCTAGGAACTTACAGACAGGTCTGCATCTCATCTTGCTGGAATGATGCCATCCCAGCAGGCAGGATCCCAGCAGGCAGGAAACAGCATATTTATTACAAATAGCACAGGATTTAGAACCGTATAGAACTCGCATTTAACCTGGGATTTAATCTAACTACATGATTTCAAACGTATTATTGGCCTTCAGTCAATTATTTTTTTTTAAGATTCTATTTTTTTATTTGACAGACCGAGATCACAAGTAGGCAGAGAGGCAGGCAGAGAGAGAGAGGGAAGCAGCCCCCCTCGCCCCCCCACCCCGCCGCCAAGCAGTGAGCCAGATGCGGGGCTTGATCCCAGGATCCTGGGATCATGACCTGAGTCGAAGGCAGAGGCTTTAACCCACTGAGCCACCCAGGCGCCCTGGTACTCAGTCAATTAAACAAGAACCACTAGCCTGAGGGGGCTCTAATGCCCAGATGGCCTATGTAAGCAAACCAGAGTCTACCCCTCGAAGTGCCTCAAGGTTTCAAAACCGAATGCTAAGGACAGCCAGTGGCCAACAGCCAACTAGGATTTAAGCTATAGCCAGTCAAATAATTTCCTTTCTTTGTTCCCACATGTTCTCGAAGTCTTTCCCCTGGCCTCCTTTGATGGTGTGCTCCTAACCACTCCTGGTTTGGCACCACCGGATTAGAATCTATAGACACTCAAATAAATTTAACATTTTTTAAATGCCTCAGTTTATCTTTCAACATTGGTGATTTCTAAACCCACTTCTTAATCCCTAACATTAAGGATTATACAAGGGCTGCTTATAATAATTTCTGTCTTTTGCATACAGCAGGTGGTCAATAAATATTAACTCTTTCCTTTCAGGCCAATCTGAAGTCTAAAACTGTCCTCCAGCACCACTTGCCTTCCTTTCCAAGAGGAGGTGGCCTTTTCTCTTTAACAGTTGCACTGGCTGTGGCCAGGAGGCAAGGCACACCTTCCTCCTGACACCCACTTCCCACCCATTCTTTCTCTCCCTCTTGCAAAATCCTCTCCCTCTGTGATACTCCTGCCCCCCAGCTCTGCCACCTTTTCTTCTCGCTGTGCACCTAATGTCCCCCAAGCCATGTTCCCCATTCACTGAGGACTTTTGCCTCGCTCAAGGTCTTCTCCATTCTTTCCCTGTGATCACACTGGAGAATTTGATGTCTGGCATGTTTTTTTGACGCCTGCTCCAGGAACCTCCACTCCACTGAAACTACCTCCATAGATGTCCACATCTATGTCTGAAGACATAGAAGAACTATGTCCACAAGGACTCCAGCTCAGAGATCTTACTCATTCTGTCTTCTCCAAACCTCCTGTTCTTCGGATTCCTCACCTTTCACCCTCCTTATGCATTGACCTCATGACGATATTTGATGCCCAGATACCATCATTTTCCTCTGGTTGGTGAACTTCTTAAGTTGCATTTCCTTTGCACCCAGCATGTGAACTGTTTCGCCTCAGCATTTTCATGCTGCTGTCTTTCCAGGAACCCCAGACCTGGAGGGAAGGCCCCCCTCGGCATACCACCTGCACCTGTCCACCATGGCAGCAGAACATGGTGTAACTACGTTCTCGCACTGGGGCTCTTACCAACTCCCAGTTTCCCCGGTTTCCTACTTTATCAAGCTGATCTTTGCCATTTGCCCCTCAGCAATGTTTCAAAGCACCCTTCCTGTACTCAGAGGCCTTGCCTGTCCATCCCTCTTCCCACAGAAAACTGCACCCACGCCGGTCCTTTCCTTCTCCCCTCCTGTGTCAACGGGAAAGGGGCTCAAAACCTTCACCGGGGACCTAGTCCCTGTGGGCTTCTCCCTCATCTCAGATTCTGCTCCAGAGATTCCCTTTTCCCTGGTCTTCACCTTCTCTCCCTCTCAAGGGGTATCTTCCTCTTGGCTTATAACCTTGTTTAAATCTCTCTCAAGTGCCAAGAATTCTCCATTAATACCACAAGTCTATCTCCTTATGTGTCCCCTTTCTTCCCAGAGTGATCTAACCTGGCATGTTCACTTGCCTCGGCTCCCACTCATCCTTGTCTGATGTAATCTTTGGTTACACGTGGTTATACACTGGCTACACTCACAATGTAGTAACCTTTCCACTTGTTCCAGCCTTCTTTTGCATCCCTTTATGGCATTTTATACAGTTTTCGTACAAGTACTGCACATTTTTTGTTTAATTTATGCTTAGGTGTTTTCTTGTTGTTGTTGCCGTTGGAAATGGTACCGCCCCCCTCCTATTATAGATCAAGAACTGGTATGGCCCTCGTGGAAAAAAGTATACATCCTGCAACTGGACTGCCTCTGTTCAAATTCTATCCCTGTGTAACCAAGAAAGTATTAGTTTACCTCTCTCTGACTCCATTTCCTTATTCCTAAGTGGAAATGTGGTAGATTACACTTCATGGGGTTGCAGTGAAGATTACAACAAGTGTTAATACATGTAAACCCCTTACAGCAGAGCCTGGCCCATGGTGGGCACCATGTTGGTATTAGCTATTAGAGATTTTTTTAATTAAAAAAAGTTTTAAATATTAAAACTTATTTTTTCTTCCTCTTTGACTTCTGTTTATATTTTATTCCTTTACTAAATTTCCTTGTTTCTAGTAGTTTTTAGTTGATTCTCCTAGTTTTTCTGGGAATGTGATCATATCTGCCAGTAGTGCTGTTGCAACCTCCTTCACAATATTTGTATGTACATTTAATTCCATTGGCAGTACCGCCACTACCGGATTAAATGCTTCTAGTATCTCCCTACCCAGCATGATGCTGGCTTAGAGGTGGCAACAGATTATGTTGAGGTGTATATTATTAAGAAAACTTCCATTCATTCCTTTTTTTCCTCACCAAGAATTAGTGTTGGATTTTCACCAGTGCCTTTTCAGCGTCTACGGAACTAGAAGGAAATGATTTTTGGGGTCCCTGGGTGGCACAGTCTGTTAAGCATCCAACTCTTGGTTTCAGCTCAGGTTGTAATCTCAGGGTCACGGGATCAAGCCCTGAACTGGGCTCCAGGCTCAGTGTAGAGTCTCTTAAGTTTCTCTCTCCCACCATCCCCCTTTCGCCCCTTGCCACTCCATGTGCTCCTGAATGTGCTCGTGCACTCTCTCTCTCAAATAAGTAAGTCTTTAAAAAAAAGAAAAGTAAATGATTTTCTTGCCTAGGACCCCTTTCTAGACCCAGCCATACGATTAATTATATCACTGGATGTCCTAATATTAAACATTTAGTTATGGTGTGTGAGTCTGTTAAACTGCTGAGTTCACATCGATAACATTTTATTAGGGTTTTTGCAATAATGTTTTTTCGTGAGACAGGTCTTTTCATTTTTTTCTGTGTTCGTCTTCATCAGGTTTATTAGCTTGACAAAAACAATTTCCTTTTCTCCTTCTTTTAGGTTCTTCTCTTGCTAGGCATTGAAATGATCTGCTCTTTAAACATTTGGTAGCACTGCCTGTGAAAGCATGTATTTGTGGTAATTTTAGCAGGAGATAGCACCGACAGTTTTTTTCCATGGAAATATGTTTAGATTTTAAAACTTCATTCAGTTTTTTTTTTTTTTTTTTTAATTTTATTTATCTGAGAGTGAGCACACAAGCAGGAGTGGCAGAGGGAGAGGGAGAAGCAGACTACTTGCTGAGCAGGGAACCCAATGCTGGACTTGATCCCAGAACCAAGGGACCATGACCTGAGCCAAAGGCGGACACTTAACCGACTGAGCCACCTAGGCGCCCCAGCTTCATCCAGTTTGGGTAAATTACATTATCGTAGAAAAGCTTTCAAATTTATTCATATAGAATTGAACAAAATAGTTTTTTTTTTTAAATCACCCATTGAGTTCCCTGTTTTTATGGTTATTTCTCCCTTCTTTTGTACATTTGTCCTTGCTTTTTTTTTAAATTATTATTAGTTTAGCCAGTAGTTCATCTATTGTCTTTTTTCCCTGAAAATTAGTTGATTTTTTTTTTTTTAAGTTCGGTTTTTCTGCTTACAGAAGCAGTATTGCATTGGTTGCAGCCCTCAACAGGGGTAAAAATGCCCTTACCAATGGTGAGACTGATACCTTCCCAAATGTCACAAATATCCTGCTGCAAGCCGGCTCCCTGAAGACTCTGGGAGCTCTGTGCATGCGAAGAGCGAGGGAGGGAGGGAATGCTCCCATCTCAAGGGTCTGCGTCTCTGCCATAGAATGTGAAGAGTTCCCACAATCCAACAGTCACCCAACTTCAGAAAATTTCTAGTGAAATTCAAATCCAGCTCAACTAGCATTTTTAAAAATAAAAACTGAATCTACCCTAGGCTCCACAAAACCTTGCACCATTAAAAAAAAATAGAAATAATTATTGGGAGAGAAAGACTGAAAAGCTGACAGTTTCATCTGTACTTCCCTTTCCCCCTTTGTGGCCCATTAAAGTAGAATCAAGAGAGGGTTTGAGTCCTGTCTGACACCTACTAGCTGTGTAACCCTGGACAAGGAATATAACTTTCTAGTTCTCAGTTTACTCAACCTCCCAATAAAAAGTATTTTATTCGACAATCTTCATAAAACGGAGCTCTGGTAAACAGAAGTAGAATACCATAGTTGGGATCTGCTGCCCCCTGCTGGCACTCTGAGAAATTGCAAATTTTACCATTCCCAAGCATAGACTCTTATTAAGTCTGTATATTTTACATTTTGTGGATCTAGTTTTCCTGCGAATAGTTCCATTCATCGGTCTTCCTATTTATAAGCCAGAAGTCTTTTACAATGAAATACCATCTTAACTTGAACTTTAAAACAATCTTGTCGGGACGCCTGGGTGGCTCAGTTGGTTAAGCGGCTGCCTTCGGCTCAGGTCATGATCCCAGCGTCTTGGGATTGAGTCCCACATCGGGCTCCTTGCTCGGTGGGGAGCCTGCTTCTCCCTCTGTCTCTGCCTGCCACTCTGTCTGCCTGTGCTTGCGCTATCTCTCTCTCCCTCTCTCTGACAAATAAATAAATAAATAAATAAATGAAATTAAAACAATCTTGTTGCTTTTGCTGTTCAAAGCTTCCTTCTTTCTCAAATTCTTTGCAAGTTTTGTTGCAACCTCCCAAACCTGTGATGGTTTTTTATACTTTTCTCGTGGTTCTGCTAATTTTTGCTTTATATAACTTGAGGCTATTTCAAATTAGTAAATAAAAGGTTAGAATTATTTTAATTTTGTAGTGAGCTGACTCTTTTAAGGAGCTTTCTCTATCCCTGGTAATGCTTTTTTTTTTTTTTTTTTTTTTTTTTTTTTTTTTTTTTTTTTTTTTTTTTTTTTTTTTTTTTTTTTTTTTTTTTTTTTTTTTTTTTTTTTTTTTTTTTTTTTTTTTTTTTTTTTTTTTTTTTTTTTTTTTTTTTTTTTTTGAAGCTTAGTTTCTCTGATACGAATAATGATCTCAGCTGGTCTTTAATATATGCCCAGTGTATCTTCTTTATCATTTCACTTTCCAATTTTCTTTGTCCTTATGTTTTAGGTGTGGATTATTTTTTCCAGTCTGAATTCTGTTTTAATGAGAGTTTAGTCCTTGATCAAACCCTCTCAAAATACAATCCTAGTAGCATATTCTTGGCACCTGACAGTATATGCTAGCTAATTCTTACACTTTTGAGGTCCCATCTCTTTTCTCCCTTGCCCTTCTCCCTCCCTTGCACATCCATACCCAGGCTGTGCTAGGATTTGAGCCTAGTTATTGGCCTGGCAACCAAGAGAGGACCAAGGGGACAGTTACTGTCTGAGGTGGCGGGGGTGCTAGCAGGACCCACAGAACTAAGCACAGAGCTGCACTCACAACTATGATATTACAGAGAAAGAACACCAAGCAAAATCAGCAAAGGGAAAAGGCATATGAAAGAAGTCCAGAGGAAACCAGGCACAAGCTCCAAGAGTCTTCTTCTAATTAAGTCACAGAAGATGAGCTGAATTCCTTCAGCAATGATGTGTAACATAAAAATACTGTCCACCAGGGAAGCCTGCCCGACCCTGGGCAAGCCTGGAGTCCAGGGTTTTTACTGGGTGCAGTCACGGAGGCACTCTCTGCCTAGCATGTATCAAAATTCCAGATTCCCAGAAGGAAGGCTGGTGTTCCAACATAAATCTGTTTGTACAAAGGCTTCAGGAGGCACAATAAACCATCCTTATCCGTAAGGGAATGGGAGGGAGAGGATACTCCTAAACTCCAAACTGCTGCATACTAGGCACAGGTGAACTCTGCAGGTTGGCCTTTCTAAGGACAACAGTTCAGGCACATCATCTATGAAATATTTAGTAAACTGAGCCATGACTTCATGCCACTCACTTACCGATCAGATCATTCTCTTCAGCCTCTGGGTGGGAGATAAGCCAGTTCCTCATCTATTAACCTGTCTCCTCACATCTCCTGGTCCACTTATGTTAGCCTGGGTCCTCCGAGAAGCAGACACCAAGACCAAGAAGGGATCTGCTGCATAACAGATTTATTGGGAGCAATGCTGGTGAGGAAATAGAGAGGAAGCTGGGTTTAGTGGGAAGCCAGAAGCCCCCAGACCCCGATGCCGGTATGAGCTCAGCTGAAGGAGGGAAGGTGGGGAGGAAGCCACTCAGATCAGAACATAATCCTGTGGGAGTCTGGTCAGACCGTCAGGAAGTCCTCAAGCCCAAGGCAAGGGGTCATAAATACTCCTGTCATGATCAGTCACTGCGGGCAGCGGCTGGAGAAGCTGGGATAGATTTCAGAGTGCAGCAGCTGGGTGAGCCCGGAGTCACTGTGCTCCTCCTGCTAGAAATCTGGGAGAGCATTCTCCTGGCCACCACCACAGGGGCTCCAGTGCTCAATATACACATGAAAAAGATTCAGTATCAAACAAATATTTAGCACCAACAGCACAAGGTAACTTGCAATATTTTTAGTTAAAAAAGATATAAAACCACCTAAACTAGAACACTGATTAAAAATGAAAATGTAAAAAAACAAACAACAACAAAAAACCCAAAATGTAAATAATCTTTTACATTTCATAGATTGAACAACATCGTATGCAGATGAACTCTGGGGAAAAGACTTTTCCAAACTGCTTGGTGGGCTGGGAGCTTAAGCTGCCATACAGACAGCATATTGTATGAGGTCTAAATCAAGGTTAATCAATGACAAAAGTATTTCTGAATGTTCGTAACTCAAGTAATTTTCTGAAATATGATTTGTATTCATCAATACGAAGAGTAAAATACCATTTGTAAGTTTATCTTGATTGACCTCAAATACCCTTAGCAAAGCAAAGGCATATCCTACGCATGTCACACCTAGTCCTTTGACATAAGTGACCATATGTAAAACTTCTGAAGCAAAGAAACAGAATAATGTTTACATATGTTTCTAAAAATATTTTACAACTATTTTGGAAACTTCTCAACTCTATGGGCTCAGATGATAAAATGGAAGAATATCCTCTTACATGGTATGTTTTTTTAATTTGCTTCAGTTTAATAGGGTAGGATGTTTTTTTAATTTGCTTCAGTTATCCTCTTAGAGAACACGGATATCAAAATCTGTAACACAAAACTAACCCAAGGAGACTAGTCTGCTAAGTTCTAACAAAACACTGGTCCCACAGTTGCTCTGACAGCTCCTTCCAACCACCATGTTTTTAATTGACCCCGAGTAAACGGTTCCTGTGATCACACAGTTAATTCCTACCAAAAAAAAAAAAAAAATTGTTCAACTATAGTAACTAGGTTTCAGCCTTTTGGTGGACGTGATGGCCTATTAGTACAAATGATAGGAGCTACCAGAAATAAACCAAAATATTTAATGGGAAACTTAAAATGTTTATTTCTTTTTTTAAATGAGATCAATACAAGGGCGCCTGGGTGGCTCAGTTGTTAAATATCTGCCTTTATTTCAGGTCATGATCCCAGGGTCCTGGGATCGAGTTCCGCATTGGGTTCCCTGCTCAGTGGGAGTCTGCTTCTCCCTCTCCCACTCCCCCCGCTTTTGTTCCCTCTCTCTCGCTGTCTCTTTCAAATAAATATAATCTTAAAAAAAAAAGAAAGAAAATGAGCTCAATACCATTTTAATGTAGAAGATGTCATCTTTATTTACAGGCTAATAAAAAAATATTAAACTCAACTAGATATAATACATTTGTCATAAATCCTATAGATTTGAGGCCAACCCTATGTGGAAGACTGAGTAAGTGGAATGGTGGAATACATAATAAAGATATCAGATAATGTGTGACTTACACATGAATCAATGCATTTTGTTTCTTAACATGAAAACAAAGTAAATTCACTGTGTGGGGAGTAAAACCAGCACCAAGCACAAGCCGTGTTACATTCTGACAGCTGTTGAGTTATAATTACCAAGACTCACAACCTTTCATTTCTCTTAAACCTGTTTTAACAAGCCTCATAAACCCAAATACTGTTGCTCCATCAGATTGCTAACAGATACTGTAGAAGAGAATGTTAGAGGCTAAAATGTAAATATACACACATACACACAACCCTCACATTGCTGAACATTTTCCCTCAGCTCTTCCGTTATGTATTTGCAGATTTTTCTTTTTCCTTTTTAACTGTGATGGCTTTGCAACAGTTCTCTCCTTTGTTGTTTGGCTTTGTCCGAGAAACTGGAGTGTTAGGAATTTCTTCCCTATAAATGTGAAAATATAAAAACTGCTTCTCATTCCATCTATAATCCTTAGCTCATCCCCTAGAGACCATTTCTAAAATGAACTTCTAACTGGGTACTTTCTAAACACCTGCCAGGAAGCTCACAGTAGCATCTGAGCAACGGGGTTCTCATACAGACTTTGCAAACCAGGGTGAAGCAGGAATGAAAACGGAACTGACTTAGGCAATCTTAAACTACCTGGGAAATTTTTCCTTCTGCTCTTCAGCCCTTGAAAGGAGTTTATATCATAACCATCCCATATGATCCATATTACACAGCGTCTCCAGAGAAATGCTAATTCAAGGTTCTTAAAATACTCTTCATGGACTTTTAGATTGTTCTCGAAAATCAGAAAGTTCTAGCTAGTATCTCCTAAGGATTCTCTCTAGTAGATAAAGGATATTCTCTAAAAAAACAAAAACTGCTATGGTCATCCCATCCCAGGCTGCATTTTAAAAAAAACAAGAACATGGTTTCAAGTCACAACAAAAATGTTTTCAGATACACTGCAATGGAAATCTTTTTGGCTAAATGAATAAACTGGCTCAACTCCAGCTTGCAGTTCTCATGTCATGCCTGGGGTATGTGTTTGGTGTAGGGGGAATGCATAAAAAGTTCTTTTTTCTTGTAAGAGGCCAAGCCTGTCCGGGGCAAACAATAACATGGAGCTTGCTTATTTGGTTGTACAATTAAATACTAGCTTCTGCTGGGAGGCAACGTTACGCTAACAACGTATTTAATATCAGTAACAATATACACTATGAAGTGCATTTCTGTTAAAAACTAACATGGTGATCTACAGATGAACAGAACCACCCAAAACAAACCATAAGTGAGCAACAGTTAAAACAGAATTTATAAATAGCAAAACCACCAAAGAAAGTATATACATTGTACAGATTTACCTATGAACAAATATATAGTGCATCTAGGATAAACAAAAAAAAAAGTGTTCTATATCACATAACATCTGAATATTAGACATGAAGATACTGGTAATACTCTAAAAGCCTTTGGAGGCTTGTCCCCCACTTAATATCCCCTTAAATGTATATCCTTTAAAAAAATCAGTGATATTGGCAAAACTATCACCTCTTTAAATGCAACGTTTTCACTTTACCCAGCAGGGTACAGTGGCCTGCAAAGCAGTAAGAGCAGGCTCCCCCTGCGGCTTAATCCCAGGATAAGATAATTAACAGATCTGTAGTTTGCGAATGAGAGCACTTTCATCAAGCAAATGCCGAGATGAAAAGCCAACCCGAACAATTACTGTATCAAAACGTCTTTATCTTATCTTGCCCACCAGTGCCTCGGCTTTTTAAATGATTGGCAAATAAGTTACTTTGAGAGAAAACTGCTGTGTAGACGCAATGTAATTTCACTGACAAATCTAAGCTTTTACTGCCAGGAGAATGTTATCGTTAAGTACCAAGACTATCACAAGACAAACTTTATGAACAACTCAAAATGTATAAAACTGTCTTTTGTGGATCCCAGAAAAAAAAAAAAAACCATTGGAGTCCAAACATTAATAATGTAATGCTCCAATACCAAGCACACAGATAACATAATTGAGGACAGATATTTTACACTCATCTGCATTTCTTTTAAAAACCAGGAAAGTACAACGTACAATAACTTTTGAGAAAGTATTTCTAGTGCAGCATTGATTGATAAAGGATTGCTAAAAGAAAACTATTTTGTACTGCATTGAATTAAGCTGAAAGGCAAACTCTTTATAATAAATGATCATTAAGAACTGATTTAGGTATCAGGATGCACAATAAATTAAATTAAAAAACTAAAACCATTCTTTTAATTAAAAAAAATTAAGTCAAGCCTACATTTCTGCAATTCATTAAGTTTTGTCTCTGAAATACCACACTTAACATTCTGGAATATATAATATGAATTCATTTATTCTCTTGTATTTAAAGGCTATTTCTTATAAAATTCTGGTTAGCACAGTCCTTCTACTAAATGGAAAAGGAGCCAAATAAAACAGCAGTACTTCATTTGGTACTTAAGAGCCTAGTAATATCCCTTTGGGAAACACATGCTTTGGTGCTTTACAATTTTAAGAAAATCAAAGTCGCTTTACATGCAATAGCTAATTATGGTATACCACAGAAAACCAGGAGTTTTATGCATTTAGAATTGTTCACATGAAGCCCTGAGGTACCCGCCTGTCATTTAGGCTACAAGCCTCCCTTGATCTTGTATAGTCTTTGTCACCGTTTCCCTAGTGCCCCAAACTCAGAAGAGTCTGATCAACAATCTTGTCCGGAGATAGTCAATTTAGTATGATTTTTTGTGATACAGACTGTGCAGATCGTCTAGTTTAGAAGCACTGTCTTCTACGGGAGTTTCACTTGAAGTTCCTAGGTCTCCATTTTCATGTCCATCAGCTACCGCCTTCTTATTAAACCCTGAAGGAAAGAGAAAAAAAAGCAGATACTTTCTAGTCCAAAAAAAAATCATGTAAATTTATTGAGCAAAGACAAAGGAATGCCCACTATAATTATTAATAGTAATAAGGCAAATAACGAGGCCCTAAATTAATCAAGTTAGTAATTTCTGACAAAGGGATTCTTCCTTCTTCTGGCAGATAGCAAGCACTGTACAGATTTTTTCATATTCTCTATTGGACCTATCAAAAAACTATATGTAGGGACACCTGGGTGGCTCAGTTGGTTGGGCGGCTGCCTTCGGCTCAGGTCATGATCCCAGCGTCGTGGGATCGAGTCCCGCATCGGGCTCCTTGCTCAGCAGGGAGTCTGCTTCTCCCTCTGCCTCTGCCTGCCACTCTGTCTGCCTGTGCTCACTCTCTCTGACAAATAAAAAAAATCTAAAAAAAACACAAAAAACAACAAAAAAAACCCTATATGTAATTTCCTACCAGACTTTCCATGAAACTTCAAATACACACAATCATAAAATTCAGTTAAGTTTTACTTAACACAAATATGTAATAATCAACTATATGTTTCTTTCACATTTTGCTTTCAGATTATTTAACTGCAGTGCACTGAGGCAAAGACTAGCTTATTGCTAAAAATCAGAGTTGCTGGCAAGACAATGTCCAGATACAATCTAAAACAAATTTTGGTCAATCTAAAAAATAGACACTGGGCTTGCAAATAAATTAGAGTTGATTATGTCATCTATTTAGTGAGCTATGAAGTATGGACACGTGCTCAACAGTGACCAATGGATACATTTTTTGTGATTTGAGTCCATTAATAGTAACAAATCATAAAAGCATACATTGTGGGGTTTTTTTTTAAAGATTTTATTTATTTGACAGAGATCACAAGTAGGCAGAGAGGCAGGCAGAGAGAGAGAGAGAGAGAGAGGGAAGCAGGCTCCCTGCTGAGCAGAGAGCCCGATGTGGGGCTCGATCCCAGGACTCTGAGATCATGACCTGAGCCGAAGGCGAGGCTTTAACCCACTGAGCCACACAGGCACCCCTACATTGTAGTTTTATGAGTCATATTTTAAGTGGTCTGTAATTTACACAGGTGACAGAGAAGTCTTTTAGCCTCAGCTGCAAAAAAATGAAAGGAAGAAGCCTTCTAATCCAGACAGAAAATAGCAGAAAGGGTGAAGGACAATGAAATCATAGGGAAAGCAGCCCAACAGTGTAAAGTTTTGATATATTGTCACAATAGTTTTGTTCAAGATGTATGGAGAGAACACAACTGTTACTTCTGTCTACGTGTAGATAACTAATAAAATCCAGGTTTACCACAAAGACATTAGTTCATCAGTTCTCTATATAACTCTATGCCAGAAATTCTAATTTTTGGTTTTCAGGATGCCTTCACATTCTTAATAAGTACTGCGGATTCCAAAGAGTTTTGTTCATGTGGTTTATTAATGTTGTGTGAGTTACTGATGTTTACCATATTAGTAATTAAAACTTCTGAGATAGCTAAAAAAAATTATGACTTATTTTCAATTTTGCAAATATCCTTAAAGTCTGGCTTAGGGGCACCTGGGTGGCTCAGCTGGTTAGGCATCTGCCTTCGGCTTGGGTCATGGTCCCAGGGTCCTGGGATTAAGCCCTGCATCGGGCACCCTGCTCGGTGGGGAGCCTGCTTCTCCCTTTCCTGCTCCCCCTGCTTGTGCTCTCCCTCCCTCCATGTCAAGTAAATAAACAAAATCTTCTAAAATAAATAAAATACAGTCTGGCTTTATAGAAGATAGCTGAATTTTTTTTTTTTACCTCTGCTCAATCTATTACAAATATACAAAAAGCTCACTCTCACAAAGATACATAGTTGGAAGAGGGAAGAGTAGTTTTAATAGGCTTTTCAGCTAACTGTCAATTTTCTTCTTTGATATTATACCAAAATTGCTCACCACAGAATTGAGCGGTTCACACTGTTACATTAAAATCCACTTGTCTATATTGCCATTTGAATGACTCTTTTAGCCATGCAGGCTTTTGTAACATCATACACTGTCATTTGAAAAATATTAGATCACTGAATTATGTAGCAATTACAGAAGTTGAGATGTTTCATTTTTAGTATATAAAAAAAAAATCACATTTATTAACATCACCACCAATCTTATTATACAAGTTTAGTGTTGGAAAGCTGTCAAGCTCATGGTGATTGATAAATGTCTTACAAAATTCTAATTGTCACTTGAAAGCTGAAATTCAATCACTGGCAATAAATACTGTCAGTTGTTTCCCTGAAGTGATGGACTCATCTTGTTGTTTTTATTTTTATTTTTTATTTATTTATTTTTAAAGATTTTATTTATTTATTTGACAGAGATCACAAGTAGGCAGAGAGGCAGGCAGAGAGAGAGAGGGGGGAAGCAGGCTCCTGCTGTGCACAGAGCCCAATGTAGGGCTCTATCCCAGGACCTGAGATCATGACCTGAGCCGAAGGCAGAGGCTTTAACCCACTGAGCCACCCAGGCGCCCCCTCTTATTCCTTTTAAAGAGAATGGCTCCCAAAGAGTCTGAACAACCTAATTTGTCAGTCATTCTTCAAGTCAAAATTGTCTTCCATGAAAAAAATGGCCAGTTTAGCTAGTTACTTAACCACTTGTGTGCTTTTCTTTGAGACCAGCATCTTGGTTCAGCATGCAGACTCAGTGCTTTACGTATACTTCTCATCTCATAACACACAATACGAAAAAGACATGCATTCAAGGGTCAAGATATAATAAAATGAACAGTTTTACTATTTCACGAAACTGGCATTTTCTTCTTCTTTTTTTTTTTTTACTCTGAGAAGATGGCAAGAAAGAAACAATGATTACTTTAAGAGTAGCACCACTGCCTTGATTCATACTAAGGCAAACAGGAATTTACGCCCACAGCTTTTGCACCATCAGTGCAAATATCAATTCAGGGGGGAAAAAAAACAGAAATAAGATTTTAGCATTATTATGAACAGTTTTGCAGAGGGGAGTTATTTATCTATTTGAGAGAGAGCACACGCACATAGTCAGGGGGTGGGGGGAAGGGCAGAGGGAGAGGGAGAAGCAGACTCCTTGCTGAGCAAGGAGCCAGAATGAAGGGCTCAGTCCCAGGACACCGAGATCGTGACCTGAGCTGAAGGCAGAGGCTTATCGAAATGAGCCACCCAGATGCCTCTATTATAAAGTTTTTATCTCATGAATTCCCTCAAAGGGTCTTCAGGGATCTCCAGAGATTCACAGATCACAATTTAAGAACCACTGCTCTATGTTAAAGAAAGGGCTAGAACTCTGAACAATATGTGTAAATAATAGCAAAGGAACTAAATCAAAAATCCTCAAGATCACATATCCTGATTCTCATAATAGTCATAAGACAATGGTCTAATAACACATTCATATTAGTCTACAAATCACTGTATTATGAAAGAAGAATTTGCATTAACACAGCAAGATGACAGTAAGATGTGTATCTACTCTAAAAGGCATATATATCAGTATTTATTTCAGAATCTAGAACACTTGAAATTTTTTTTTTTAAAGATTTTATTTATTTATTTGACAGACAGAGATCACAAGTAGGCAGAGAGGCAGGCAGAGAGAGAGAGGAGGAAGCAGGCTCCCTGAATGCGGGGCTCAATCCCAGGACCCTGGCATCATGACCTGAGCCGAAGGCAGAGGATTTAACCCACTGAGCCACCCAGGTGCCCCTAGAACACTTGAATTTTTATTTTCTTATTTTTCAAGGATCATTTGTAGTTCAGTAACTGGTAATACACTTGTCTTAAAGTCCAAGATGAACCTAAGAGAACTTCTATGTAAGTAACATTTTGGCACAGTGACCAGTATGCAATAAAACTCTAAGCAAAGGAGAGCTTCAATTTGTTAATGATGATTCCCCATCATTAAAAGATTGTTACTGAAGGAATCTAAAATTTTGTATTTTAAAAGTTTACTAGTGATAAATACATTAATAACTTTTAGAGTAATTTTTACCTTGCAACACTTTGATGTCCCCGCTTGTGTCTTTGCAACTAGCACCGGGATTACTCCCTCCCTCTAACTCATCAAGGTATAAACGGTAGCGATGTCCACTCTCATCTTCATACTCTACATTTTCATCATCAGAATCCACTTCGGGAGCCACATAAACTACTTCAAATTCAATCTCTCCTCTCTAAAGTTAAGAAAGAAAATGAGGAAATCAAGTTACTACAATTATACTCAGAAAATGGTTTCCAAATTCTTTGGGATGTGTAATAGGCATGAGAAGTAGTAGTAAGACTTCAAATGTAGCTCCTTTCAAGGTAACAAATAATGAAATTCTAGAATCTCAAAAGACAGAAAAACACACAAAGGCCATCACGTCCAGACCAACCCCACGAATCCTAATTTCCTTTTAATAATACAGTAGCTCTTTGTACCAGTCACAGTATTTTTGCTAACAGACCACTAAAAATGAACGCTTAACTACTCAACTTATAAAATTTTAGAACAAATGTTCAGTTTAGAAGTTATTCTGCCATTTTGTACGTGACATAGCAAATCCACCTAAGTAGTCATATTAAAGTTGCACTTAAGGGCATCACACAAACTTTTCCTTTACTAATTCAAGAAACCTCTACACAATGATTTCTTGTTTCTTACTGAATAGGTCTGAGCCTTAACTTTCACTGAGTAACATAATGTTAATAGTAATTATTATAATAGTTATTTTATTTATTGTACGAAACTATATCCTTAAATCCTCAGAATATCCCTACTGTAGTATAGTCTCTTTTACATCAATGAGAAACCTGAATGAGCTTTGGAAAAAGCAGATACTTTTTCCAACATAATGAGCAAGTAAATCAGAAAAACAGAAATTTGACTCCAAAGTCCTTGCTCTTTCTACTGGACTACATGTATCCTATTTGGGGGCACCTGGCTGGCTCAGTCAGAAGAGCACATGAAGCTCGATCTCAGGGTTGCAAGTACATGATGAGGATAGAGATTACTTAAGTAAATAAATGTAGTATTTATACTACTATTTTTTTTTTTAAGATTTATTTATTTTAGAGACAGACAAAGTGCAGGCAAGGGGAAGTACAGAGGGAGAGGGAGAGAGAGAATCTCAAGCAGACTCCCTGCTGAGTGCAGAGCCTGATGTGGGGCTGGATCTCACAACCCTGAGGATCATGACCTGAGCCAAAGCCAAGAGTCAGACATTTAACCGACTGAGCCACCCAGCCGCCCCTGAACTGCTATTCTTAAAAAAAAAACTTATATTCAAGTAAAAAGTTACAGATTATTTTATGTTTAAAAAAACATTCCAGAGGAGCCTGGGTGGCTCAGTGGATTAAGCCTCTGCCTTCAGCTCAGGTCATGATCTCAGGGTCCTGGAATCCAGTCCCGCATCGGGTTCTCTGCTCGGCGGGGAGCCTGCTTCCTCCTCTCTCTCTCTCTGCTTGCCTCTCTGCCTACTTGTGATGTCTCTCTGTCAAATAAATAAATAAAATCTTTAAAAAAAAGAAAAATAAAAAACATTCCAAGTCATTTAATAAGAGACTACAGTCACTACACACAAGTCTGGTATTTGCAACTCTGAAAATTATGGCCTGCCTTTGCTCCAAAGAAAGCATGCCATTTTTCACTGTCACTCGCTAAGTCAGTATCTTTGGTGCGCTGCTTTCCCGGATGTTTATGTTTCAAAATTTTAATACACGCTTAGCATTTTCTTAAAAGTTTGTGACTGCCCGTTTTTATTTCCTTTACCACAGCTGCCATTCATCTCACTCTTATGCCACCAGATATGGCCAAGTTGGGCTGAGAAAACACCAACTGAAAGAGGTTACAGTTGCATTCTGAGATCTCTCTTAGCAGATAATGCTTACAAATACCACTTGGGGGACAGAGATGGATTAATGCAGTAGTCTTCCATAAAGTGAATTAGGTCCGTGGGTGGCAGTTATGCAGACAGATTTTAGGCTTAATATGAGGAAGAACTTCCTAAAAATCAGCAATGTACAGTAACAGAATGAACTACTTTATCAACAAGTCCCCCCTTTAATATAAATATTTAATTAGTGATATTGTAGAGATTTATACAATGTGTAGTTGAACCACATGAGCTATAAATTCACTTTCAACTTTGAGATTCAATTCTACATTGATGATCCAACAAACATCTCAATGTACTATCAAAATCTAATTTCTTCAACCTTCTTGAAGGAAAAAAGAAAAACAAAACCAAAAAACTTGATAACAAGTAAGACTTGTGGGTATGAATCCCAACTCTGTAATTTATTTTCTCTGCAACCTTGATCAAATCATTTAATCCCTAAGAACTTCAGTTTACTCATTATAAATAAGAGGGTTGGGCTAAATGATTTCTAAGGACCCTTTCAGTTCTAACATTTATGTCTGTAAAACCAGTTGGCTTCTAGCATTACGTTTTCTATAATACCTCCTATTTGTAGTGTTTTAGTCATTAATGATGTTTTGCTTTCTAAGTACCAGGTCCTATTCTGAGCACTTTATATGAATCAACATACTTAACCCTTACAGTTCTCTGATAAGGACACCATAGCAGAGCAGAGGACTTAGTAACTTGCTCAAAGTTATACAGCTGTGGAAAAAGGCAAACCAAATCTTCTTCAGTAAATCTGGCTGAATGTCTTCTATAAAAGGCCCAAATCAAAGGGAACTAGTGTCTATATAAAAACACCTTACTACTTGAAAAGCCTCAAGTACAGGAAGTATAAAATATTTGGTAAATTCGAGAAGAACCAATTGATAGATCCAATATTAATTGCATAACAGGAACTTACCTGCTGGGAAAGAATGGTTACAGCTTCTTTATGCTTTGTGTCCCTTAGGTTAACTCCATTAACAGCCAGAATAGCATCTCCCACGTGCAGTCCTCCACATCTATCAGCAGGTTGCCCTGGGTGGATCTCAGAAATGAGGATTGGAACACCATGCTCTTTCCCACCCTAACAAAAAAAAAAAAAAAAAAAAAAAAAAGGTAGTCAATTAGTTTACTCTTTGTACAGTCACAGACTATTCTACTATTCTAACAATAAAACATCTTAAAAATACATTTCAATAAGCATCTATCCTGTATAAATACGGACTAAATTATTATTTGCCACTTAGGTAATGGTAAATATATTATTACTAGCATCAAAGTTATCTCTGAATAAAACGGTTAACACATTCCAAAGCCAAAAAAAAAAACAAACACCAAATGAAAAAACTACAGTCGGCTAAAATCTTTTAAACATAAATAAAAGTATTTTACATATTAATAGTCCATAGCACTATTAGATTTTATCAAATCTAAATCACTATATGACTTAGCGTTAATTTACCTACTACAAAAATCACTGAAAGAGTATAAGAAGAATCTGAATTTCAGAGATATTAAAATGTGAAAAATATGCAACAAAGAATTGATAAAATGCAGTTATTTGGTACCTTTCACTTTTTAGCTCGTGTTATAATTATTTGTGTATTATTTGTGTATGTGTATATATGCGTATTATTTGTGTATATATGTATATGAGTATTGTATATGTACATATATATACATATTACTTGTGTGTGTGTACATATATATGTGTTATTATTTCTTCTAAAATTTATGCTCTTTAACAGCAGTGCATTCAAAAAGACAGGTAGGTATTCAATAAATACCTATTTATTGGTATAAACTTGGCAGGTTTATACCTGTCAAGGTATAAATTTGTATATAACTTGTATATAAACTGGACCGGTAAACTTCTTATGATAAAAAATATTTCCGTATTAAGCAATACCAAAAAGCAAAAGAACTTAGGCAGTATCTAAGTATTACCAAATGAAAAACAGGGTAACCCATCTTATTCATTCTTCTGGAAAAAAGCACTCTAAGGACAGCAAAATGACTACAAATATATGTACTTTATAATAGCTGAACTCAGAAATGCTGCCCAAGACAATTGTTTATAAAGGCACCAAATTTAGAAAGGAAGAATATTTGGACTCAACAGCCACTGAAATCTGACAGCAAAGAAATGAGTCAAGAGAAAGATAACATATACTCTAGAGAAAAGAATAATATAATCTGGAGTCATTTAACATAGAAGAAAACAATCATACCCATTCTCAAAGGTCCTAGAGGCAATCACAGTATATTGTATAAAACTATAACCCAAGTTATAATGAAAATGGTAAATTATGCTTAATAAAGTAATAACTTTACTAAGGTAATACTTAATAGTCATTAGGAAGATTTACATACAAAAAAAGTTTAGACAAAAGCGGTGTTGCCCAGGGGAATAAACTTAGTTATTTAGAGAATATATCCAGAATACTTTGCTTCCCAAGGATGTCCAACACAGGAGCACAATTATCCTAATTAACTACAGAAGAGGAGATTGGAAGCACTACTTCTTACTGTAATTGAAATGCCAAGGCCTTCATGATCTTCCTTAAGGAGAAGAACTTTTCTAATCGGACCAACACCCTGGCTTTTCTTTAAAGAGTCTTGATCCTTAATGGGGGAAAAAAAGAAGAAAAATTAAAAGAAAAATTAGTACTACTTAAATGATATATCAAATAGAGTAAACCCAAGCTATATAACTCGTTTTAGAAATCTTCATTAATTTCCTGGAATGGGTACACAGTAAAGTGTTAAGAAAAAAAATAACAGATAAAATGGTAAAATAAAAATAGTTGTTCTGTTAATTTAGTGAAAACGAAAGGATGATTTTCTCACACTTTTGTTAGTTTCTTTAATACTGATTCATCTCCTTTTAAACTGTAGGACATTACAAAGGAAACTATTGCCAGGAATTAACTGATAAGCAAATATCTTCAAAAAATAAAAATAGTAAGATGTTTATTTTTACTAGAAAATATCATAAAGATCTACATCATTTTAACTAATTTGCAGAATTAAAAAAACAAATTACCAATTGAATCACTAATTACTTTTCATTCTGTTAAGCTCTGGAGTCTACCTCTTAAATAAAGGACTTTGCTCAATAAATCAACCTTTCTCTGGTACCTTTACTTTTTCCTTCTCTGCTAAGTTCCTCCCCTGTCCAGCACATAAACAAATTCTAAGCCTCTTCCAGCTCTGAATACTGACCATGTGAAAATATAAAACAAAATAAAAACCTTTAATTATCTACTATCTTCTTTAGCTACCACCCTCCATCTTTCCTTAACCTTCACACAAAGTTAATCCCTATATCTATTTCCTTGCCTCCTACATTCATTATTTCAGTCACTGTAATTAGGGTTTTGTGCCCAAACTATAAAAACTGTCTTCTCTACAGTCACTGACAACCAACATGACTATATCCAATGTATAAATTTTAGTCACTATCCTACTTAAACATTGTGGAAAGTTGATACTGTTCACTAACCCCTTCATGAAACCCTCTTTTCCTTGGTTTCTATTACATTACTTTACTAGATGGATTATATCTGACAGCTCGATTTCAGACTCCCTTCTTCGGTGATCTATGTCTTTTCCTCACTCCCTAGAAGTTTCTTTCCATCCCTGGCCTCCTAGTCTTTTTATTTTCTATATACTTCCCTGGGTTATTTAATCAATTCCGTAGTTTGGTTATAACAGATAGATGATTTACCTAGTATTTCTTCAACTCAGACTTCTCCTAAATTCCAGAGTCATATAGCCAACTGGATATATTTTGTTTGTCTGAATGGTACCTCAAATATTACATGTCTAAAACAAATCTCATATTTCTCCCCCAAATCTTCCTTTTCCTCTATTTGCTTTATCAGTGAATGCCATTATCTCACGCAACTGCCTGCACCAAAAACCTATACTCTTCCTTCTCATTTACCCACATAACCAAAAGCAGTTAATCACCAAGTCTTCTTGATTCTTTTTCTTTTTTTAAGTAGGCTCCACACCCAGTGTGGGGCTTGAACTCACAACCCTGAGATTGAGAGTCACATGCTCTACTGACTGAGTCAACCAGATGCCCCCAACTCTTCTTGATTCTAATTCTCTCAAAGCTACCCTTCCTCTCAAATATACTCCCCCTACATTCATCACTTTCTCCTCAAGCCACTGGACTGAACAAACTTTTAGAGGGAAACTACTTATGAACATCCATATTCCCAGAAAAAAAAAAAGTTTATACCATACATTAATTTATCACTATGGATTTCTTAATACCATGTCAGATATTCTGCTTAGAGTGTATTACTTTGACACTCTTTTAAGATTTTGAGACAGAATATTTTTGTCTTTAAAAAGCATTTAGTCCCTAAGCTAATTTTTAGATTTAGCCTGATGGTTTAGGGGTTTGGTAGCCCTCACTTAACTCTCCTAGCTACCAAGAGTTTGCTGAATTAGTGTTTCCAGATGGACTAGCGTCACTTTAGACATAGTCCTAACTATGACTTTAAAAAGGCACTGATTTTAAGAGTATGTACATGATACTCTAGAACGTTTGAAGCAGTAGTCAATTATAATCCTAAATGGCATTTTAATTTAAAAATAGGAAACCCCATTCTCTGATAGTACTTAACTTTATGAGAGAGAAGGTCATGCATCTCAATCTCAATGGGAAATTTAGGGTGTTTTAAAGAGAAACTAAAGGCAGGCAGATAGTTCCTTAGGGAGACCCAAGTAGGCCCTCTCCCAATATATTCTCTTCACTATGCCAAAGTAATCTGTCAAAATAATGTTAAATCTTGAGTCCACCATTTTATTAAAAATCCCATTATTATCAGATAAAAGTTCATAATCCTATAGGTAGCATGGAATAACTTTTGCCGTCTAGCCCCTGCTTGGAATGTAATGGTCCCCAATGTCCCAGAGAAGACAATGGCATAAGTGCTTATTGTAATCCCCACTCTTCTCTCACCAACTTCATGTACATGTCAATTCTTCTCACAATAATCTTTACAGAGGCAACAAATACTTGAACTTGTTTAAGGCCATGGTTTATCTGGTACTAAGACATGTAAGCCACTGGGAAGGAGTCAGACATATTTTTATTATGGAAAGGCTTATATTTTCAGACAGCTGCAGTAATGAAATTTAATCAAGATTTATTCAGATAGAAAAGCCCTTGTACACTGGTGGCTACAGACACAGACAGCTGGACACAGATCTCAAATTCCATCTTAATTCAAGACCAAACAGGTGGAAAAAACTACAGTAGAATCTAGTTACCAAAAATTTCCTTTAAGAACTACCCCCAAGGGGCGCCTGGGTGGCTCAGTTGGTTAAGCGGCTGCCTTTGGCTCAGGTCATGATCCCAGCGTCCTGGGATCAAGTCCCACATCGGGCTCCTTGCTCAGCAGGGAGCCTGCTTCTCCCTCTGCCTCTGCCTGCCACTCTGTCTGCCTGTGCTCGCTCCCTCTCTCTCTGACAAATAAATAAATTAAAAAAAAAAAAAAAAGAACTACCCCCAAAATACTTGCCAATTAATCAAATTATTTATTTAAAATATTTATTATAAATAATAATTTTAAATGAATTATTAGTGACAAATTACTAATGTCCTCTGCTAAGCTTTAAAAAACAATTTAAATATGCATAATCATGATCCAGGAAAATTCTGAAATATGAGCCAAAGCATGAGCAATATGTCTTTGCTAGCAACAGTTCAGTTTTCAGAAATATCACTTTCAGGGCATTTCAGGGTAAGTCAACCAAGAACTTTTTGTATCTATTCTAAATACGCTTAATTCTACTTTCCCTTTTTAAATAATGGCTTTAAATACTACTAGAATAAAAAACATGGTAAGGACTTCTGACTAAAGGGAAAAGGAAAAGGCTGAGTAAGAAAGAGTAATGAAGCAAACATACATGGCCTGGAGGGGCTTGCATTGGTCGCTTCAGGTCATTACGTCCTCTACAGGCTCTGATCACAGTTTTGTGACGATGCAAATGTATTTCAGCTTCCAGCTGATTCCAAAGCTTATCATGAGCTGGTCCCTTCATATCTCGTCCTAGTAACTGTATTTGTTGGACCCTTTATATTGAGAAGAGTTAATTCAGTTAGTTTTTCATTATTATAATTTTTGTTACAGAGAGAATTCAGAAATACTACTGAACACAAGTAGCTTTTGCATAAACCTGTTAGTAATAAAACTAATCCCTTTAGGAACCTCCTGAGGTCTCTCAGATTTGTAAAATACCAAAAGTCTGAAAAGAACAGATGTCTTCGAGAGAGAACTAATTTCTTTAAAAAAGAATGAATGAGACCTTTTCTAATCATATACTTAATTCAAATACATCTCAAAACAATTTTTGAGACTAATGTCAATGACCATGTTTCACATCTTGCACACAATCAGGGTAGGTCAATAAACTCAGATACTATTGAATACTAGGTCTTTACAAGAGTCTAACTGTACAAAAACATTTCTTTTAATGACAGTTTCTTTTTACAAAATCATTATTTTAAATATGGCAAAAGTCAGAAAATGTTCACTTCAACATGATATAAATTACTTTTATTTGCTCCACATCAGTTCTTAATGTGGTATCAAAACAATGAGTAAAAAAGTATTTACCAAAAATAATAAATCACCAAAGTCTGTGAATAATTAACTTTAAAAAATTAATGCAAGCAGAACTCTGTATTATTATGATAAAGTCACTGTCATTCCAGTGTGTTTGGAGGTTCAAAAAAGATTACATTTCAATGATCATAGAAAGAATTCCTTATGGAAGTCATGCTGTACACGGGAACATCATCTTTTATGGTTTTGAGGCAGGAAATGGCTGAAAAGTGCAGATCTAGAGTTATTAGCGTTTCAAAATAAGTTCCTATCAGTGTGTGTGTAAACCAGAAATACTTATGTGGTATGGCTAAATAAATCTGCAATATATAATGCTATCAGTATGAACAATAATAAGCTACACCCAACTGTAAAATAACTCTTAAACATTAATGTTTCATTTACTACAAGAGGTAAGAATCAACCTCATTAAATATCCAATTTGTTACCTCAGAGTACAAGGTACTCATTTTTACACACCTTCCTGCCAGTTCCTTATCCAAGTACTTAGCAGCCAGTCTTGCCCCATAAACTTCAGCCTGGAGAACAGCTATGTGTCTTCGAAGAGCTTCATTCTCTTTTCTCAACAACTTCACCTCAGCTTCAAGTTGAGCTTCTTTCATTTTTTCTTTTTTGTTTGCTTCAAGCTCTCTCTCCTATTTTCATTAAAACAAAAACAAAAACAAAAAACCCGCAATGTAATGAAAATACTCTTAAGGCTTTTCGGCAACAGACCATGTTCCTCAAAATACATAAAAGCGGACACAGTCTACAATACCAACAATGAAAGCATGTGATAAAAGTTACTTCATTTCTATAAAATGGAACACAAAAACAAAGATTTGGATCCATTCTTTTTAACTAGTACCAGAAGGTGTTGGGACCACTTCCACATAAAATAATTCCGTGCTTTAGGGTACTTTGACACTGAGGATACTAAGAGAATTAGTCTTCTCTAAGCTCACATCATCATATACTAATAGGAGTGGCTTCAATGAATAATTACATCTGCTCTCTATTTCCTTTCTAAAAATGCCTCAAGAAACTAAACTAAAATAAAAATAATCATTCTGGTAGTTGCATCCAAACATTTAATTAACTTTAACACAACAATTCTTTTTTGTTGCTGTTTGGTTTTGTTGTTGTTGTTTTTTAACTTTTTTATTTTTTAAAGATTTTATTTATTTATTAGGGAGATAGCACAAGCAGGGAGAATGGTAGGCAGAGGGAGAAGCACGCTTCCTGCTGAGCAAAGAGCCTGATGGGGACACGATCCCAGGATCCTGGGATCATGACATGAGTCAAAGACAGATACTTAACAGACTGAGCCACCCAGGCATCCCTAATGCAATAATTCTATAAACAAGTCAAAATCCTTCAGTTACACAGATAGATTCTACAGCTAATTTACCTTAGAGGACTATAAGAAACTTACACTGCTTAAATTAGAACACTCTAATTTTTTAAAGAATGTTTGATGGTCATGGAAAAATGCTGGTAACAAATGCACTGAAACATTTACACAGTAAAAAACATCTTCTACTTAAGCATATCTATGGTATAGATTATCACTGAATTTGGGGATCTGATTCATCTATCTGTCCATATGTCAAAGTGAATGCAGTTAAAATATGAATGTTTGCAGAGGAAAACAGGACCTCACCTGCCTTCTATGAGGTAGGATGGACATTCAATTTTAGCTCTCATAAAAGGATGCCGTCCCATGCTCCACTTGGTGGATAGTCCATATATGTGAATTAAAGGTGTTAGCCAGAGTATAAAACCTCAAGATCTTTGCCATCCAATTTTTATCACAAGCTTACACATGAGAAATAATGCTTCCTATGTCTATTCCTATAAATCAGGGCTGACTAACGTAATGACTTCAGGGCCCAAGCACAAAACAGAGAGGCCAATACAAGACAAAGAAAAGTGGAAAATGGAAGGTACAAAATCCTGCCTAAAGGCAGTCAAATTCAAACACACACACAAACTGTGGCTAAACAAAACTCTTCTGAGAGTTGAGTAGGGCCCTGCTAGATATTTTAAGTGTTATTTTTGGATCAAGAAAACTATCCAAAGATTGTAAACTTCCATTTATCCTTTTGCTGCCTTACAGAACTGCTTTTACACTGATACAGAGAATCTATAAATCTTGTGAAAATGTGGCTGTATTTGTTGACGAGATGTGGAAGACACTGTTCACTATGTCCCCTTTGTGAGACTTAAATAAAGATCTAGCTCAGCACCAGAAAAAATGTTTCTCTTGAGCAAATGGCAAGTGATACTGTTTCTATTGTATGGGTACTGATGATTATAATGATTCCCCTTTTTATTATGGATAGTAAGAAGCTGAGAAACAAATTTAAACAAACTTCTAACAATTCTGGAATATATTTTGGCACTAATTTAACTGTCTGCTTTGGTCTACTGTTTTGACAACAGCATATCAATAAATGATACAGCTAAGCCTCAGTATATGATATACTCAAATAAAAGGCAGTATCAGTCTTAAACACACATAAAAAATATACAAGTTAAAATGAGTAATTACCAAATGGCAGATATATTTATCACCTCTCTGATTAAAAATAAATTGTTGTTATTATAAATAGAGGAAAACTAATTATCAGGTTTTTTTCAACTTCTGTAAAAAAATATAACCATTAGACCATAATTTCTAGATACTGTTTTTCAAGAATTTGAATAATTTAGAATCCTGCTTTTACAACAACCTTGGAATTATTAAAATCGCAATTTATTTCAGAACCTATTTCCTAAAAGGCAAGTATCAGTTCCAAAAAAAGACCCCACAGTTTGGATGACATGAACAAAAATCTTTTTTTATGAAATTTACTGAAGTAAATGCTGTTTGTTTCAGAAAAAGAGTTCTAGAAGGGCAAGTATTCTTTGGTTTATGGACTAAATAAACTTTATGTTGAGAAGTATCTACTTACAATTACTTCGATGAGCTATTTATACAATATTAAAGAAATCTAAGAAATGCATAAGTCACCATTTTGCTTTCATGATTCAAACCCCTAATGAATCTGACAAACTCTTGGGCCTGAAAATAACACTTGCAAGCACAAATAGGACTAAGAAAACTGAAGTTAATCACTTTTAGTTTTAAAGAAAAAATATGTATCTTTCATTAACCTGTTTAATAGGTAATAAGCAAGAAGCTCATTTTCTACTCAGAGAACCACAAGAAATAAAGCCGTAAGACAAACTGGAACTTGATTAGGTTAGGATAGTGTGAAAAATATTAAGAATTTATATATTGATATTTTCTAAAATAAGGTCTGGTAAAGAGTTTCAAAAATCAGTTGTTTCAAAAGCCACACCATTATTCCAAGACTGCTAAAAAGTTATAATACATGCAGTGAGTGAATAAGAAACCAACATGCACGTGCTTTCTCTGGGGATAAAATCAAATAGGAAAAGAGGAAAAACCTAGGTCTGCTTTATGTAACTTCCAAACACACCCAACTGCTCTTTTGAAGCAGAAGTCTGAGCAAGTTACAAGGCTCAGAAGTTGTCAATTATTAGTGGGTTCTGCAAATAATGGTTACAAATCCCAAACAAAAGAAAAGTCTTTAACAACGTGTAGTGAAAAAAGAGCAAACTTTTCAGGTACTGGCAGATTAAAAAACTATCATCATGAATATAATTTCCAAATACAAAGTGACAACAGGTAATATGCAAGTAAGACACTAAGAACACTTCAGCATGACACACTAACGCAAAACAGGAACAACATACTTACCAGCTCCTCCACAGAGGGGACAGACTTAAGATATAAGAAAAAAGTTTGATAATTAGAAAAATACCAAACAAATGAATCTATCTAGTGGTATAATCATTATAAGGAAAATTCCTGTATGCTGAATATCATTGGGGTAAAGTTCATTAGAACAAATATACTTGCAAATCCATAAGCAATAGTGACTATATAGTGTTAGATTAAAACTGCTTGTTTCATGAAAATTCGTCAACTTACCTGCTTCGGTGCCTTTCCACTATAGCACCCTGTTTCAGATCTAATGTTAAAACTTCAAGTAAATTCTTTTCCAGTGAAAAAGTACACTGTTTCTGAACGTTACCATCAAACATCCCAAAGAAGCGGCGAGAAATCTGACTCATTTCAGTTAAACAAAACAAGGTTACTAACTTAAGATTCATAGAATTTCAAAATTTGAAACGTTTAAATAAATACTCAGTTAAATAAATTCTAACATCAGTATTAGAAACCCAATCAAATGAAATTAATGGAAATCAGTAAAACTTAAAAATGTATGACTATCATCATCATTTCATCTCCTGGCTCTCCCAAACTTTACCTGTCTTATTGCTGTGTCCTCTATGGTCAAACAAGTGTCTGGCACATAGTACACACTTAATACATAGGAGATTAAGCTGAAATGAAACTTAAACAAATTTTCTACTTAAACAACCTGTATTAAGAGGGCAAAGGTTAATTATGGAAAATGTCCCCCTGGGGATAAAAAATTATTTATAAAAAAATAAAAATTAAAAAAAATAAATAAATAAAATTTTAAAAAAATTATGGAAAATGTCTATAATGAGTTATACAAACATTAAAGAATGTTCAGTGGCAGGAAAAATGCTTATAAGAGCGACAGAAAAAAATGTGCCACTGGTTGGCACCTAATTCCATTTCCCCCTTCTTCCTTATTAACAGGACTCCAGATTGACTGGAGATGGCCATGTGACCAGCTAAGAGGCTGAAACGCAAGCTGGGATTGCCAATGAGATGGCTAACTGGACGGGCAAAAATCGCTGAGGAGGCTTTCATGAAAAGTTCTTTAAAGAAGGCTAATGTAGCCTGGAAGCATCCTTTTGCCCTTAGATTCTTCCTTCTTCCTGCCTGGAATGAAGAAATCCTAAGGATGGAAACCATGAGCTAAAAATGGCAGACCACAAAACTACAAAAAGCACCTGGATATACCTAGTTATCTACAGAGCTATTATAGCAGCTCTAGACTACCTATATCAGACTCAGGAGGAAATAATTTGTACTACTCGAGAATAATCCCAATGTTATTTGGCTTTCTGTTACATGCAGCAGAACTTAATCCTAACTGATCCAAATAGGGCAAAAATTATGTTTACAGGTTATAATCACAAATACCTTTAAAATATATTTACACAGATACTTTCAAGTAGGAAAACAATCTTATTCTAAGTATCAACTGCTTACTGGTATTACCCCTTCGCACCCTAGCTAATAAGACTGTGGATGATCGTAAAGATCTTTACATCTACTGCGTTTTCTAAAATTTCCCACAATGAGCATATATTACCCTCTATATTCAAAAGCCTCATTAAAAACTGTCCTCTTCACCCTCTAAAATCCATGTTAGTATATGTCACCTTCTAAACTCTTACCAGTTTTGCCTTAATGGTACCAGAGTCAACACTCTGACCAGTCTTAGCATGGAGCTGAAGCTGGATAGAGTGCAGCTGTAAAAGCTGATCGTGGACTTCTTTCTCCAACACGACTTTCTCTGCCTGGGTCTCTGTCAGCTCAGATTTCAGATCCACCAACTGTGCCTTATAAAAGAACAACAATAAAAACCATCAAGTAAGCTAATTTTCTTTATTTTGACTCTAATAATTATTTAAAGATGACACAGAGAAACTAGATTTAAAATGAACAAATGAACGGAGTTTTAAGACATCCAACTAAACAGTCATAAATTCAATAGCACAGGTAAGATATTTGAGTGGCAAGAGAACCAACTCTACCATAAATAGTACCTTCTTTTTTTAAAATAAAGTTTGTTTGCTTGTTTATAATCTCTATAACCAATGTGGGGCTCATATTCAAAACCCCAAGATCAAGAGTCCCATGCTCTTCCAACTGAGCCAGCCAGGGACCCCCATCTCCTAATACCTCCTAATAACACAGAATGCTCCTTCTATTTTACTTTGCTTATTTGAAGAGGGCTTTTCACTGTCTCACCTTCACCTACAGAGCTTATGAAAATATAGAGATATGGGATGGTTCATCATCTTCAAGGATAACATGTGTGCCACAGTGGTCCACTAAAATTAATGGTATAGTAAAGGAGAGGCAAGTGGCCACCCCAGAGAATACTAGCCCACATCAACCAACCCACTATCTAGTAATTACTTCAGGTGCTAAGGTGGGAGCCACTGAGGTCACAATGGGCCTAAATATCAGAGTTAAGGGTAAGCTACAGTTCTGCTATAGCAGAACAACTCCTCAGAACCACTTACACATTCAAGTTGAAGTTTTTACTTTTCACAACTGTTGTGTTTTACAATTGCACACAGGATATGTTTCTTGTGGGTCTGGTCTTCCCAACTGGCCAACAGATTAAAGCTCAAGGAAAGGTCTGAGTTTTCTATTTAAATGCAACATAATTGTACTAAGCATCAAGGGGCTCAATGAGAAAAGAATTGTGGGAAATATCTTTAAAATTAGAAAATTATTTATGTCTTGGAGAAGCTTTCTTATCAACTTAGGTGATCTAAATACAAGCCCACTAAAGAAAAATGTGGTAAGTTACAAATATATTTAGAATTGGTCATCCCAAGAAATTCAAAGCAACGGAAGGTTTAAAGAGGGTTAGTGAGGGAAAGAGTTCAGAAGTACTTGGAAGTTAAATGACAAGGACAAAACAGAAATAGTAAAGCAGTCTAGAGATGGAAAGAAGACTAGCAGAGGCAGAGAGAAACCAAAAGCAACTTAGGTAAATTCTCTGGGTTCAGCGACCAAAGGACTAAAATACATCTCTGCATCCCAACTGCACCAATCAGTACCTAGTACACAAAAGATGTTCAGAAATATCTTTAAGTTGAAATGAATGCTAAGACTAGCCCTGTGCTTCCAGATAAATCACTCTGTCCTCACTGGTTTCCCTAATTTTAAAACAGGGATAATATCCATGGCTTTGACTATTCTCATGAGATTAGTAATCTTATACATGAAAAGCACTTACTATAATACAAAGATGTTATTATCAAGGAGAACAGATTACTCAGAGAAGTTTTCTACTGACAGAATGCCCAAGACTGGATAGGAACATGAAGCTGGATAAATGACTAGTTCTGGATGAAAGACCAAATCTAAGATTTATTCCCAATGGAAATCACTACATGCTCTCAATGACATTTTTGGTTTTGTTTCAATCACAGCTTTCTTGAGATATAATTGCTGTACCATAAAATGCACTTTAAAGGTATATGACTGAGCAGTGTTTAGTATATTTCATAGAGTTATGCAACCATCATCACTGTATAACTTTGAAACATTGTTTTCCAATGCCATTTTAGCAACGTGCTATTTGCAGGAAAAGTCCCTGAAGACAGGGACTTCACCCTTTAGCAACACCCTACTGCAGCTTTTCAAATGATGTTATCATGGGAACATTGGAAATGGAAATAAAGCATTTCAGGATGCTGAAAGGAAATTGTTGGCAACACAGACTGGATGTCCAGTGGAGAATTAGATCAACAATGACAAATACTTCAAGCTTAGAGAATACTGAAGCCATTGAAAGAAATAGCAAAATCAGGATGGTAGCTTATTTAGACTTGAGGAAGACAGATAAGTTTTAGACATGTTTGACTTTTGTGTTAGCCATGATATAATCAATAGGAACTATCCCACAGAATGTTAGAAATTTTAAAAAAAAAAGTGATAAATTGGGACTAGGGTTGGCACAAGAAGCACAGAGATAGGAATTTATATCCTAAGACTGAATTAGAGGAAAACAGATGGCCAAGGACTGGGGCTTGGGTAACAACCAGAGGTAGAAGAAAAGAGGTGGCATGCTATAAATAGAAACCAGAATGTTTCATAATGTAAACACTGCTGTATCTTGCCTGTGTTACTTCTTGGAGATCGCTCCCTATCAGAAGAACTTCCTCATTGGTTCTTATAATATTTTTATTCATGTATAACTTACATCAGAGAAGTACACACACAATGAATTCCAGAAAATAAACACATCTACTGAACTACCATCCAGATAAAAGAAACAGGGCAGTATTAGCACTCGAGGACTCTACTTGTGGCTCCTCCCTAATCACTACCTCCACTTTCATCCACAGACAGAATTATTAGAGTAATACCCTGAATTCTAACACCACAACTAGTTTTACCTGGTTTTGAATGTTATATAAAGAGAACCATACAGTATGCATTCACTCATGCCTGGCTTTTGCCTTAAGCTTATGTTTATGAGATTCATGTTTTGTATAGCTGCAGCTCATTCATTTTCACTACTATATAGTATTCACTAAATGAAAACACCAAAATTTACCATTCTTTTTTATTATTTATGCTGTTTTCCAGTTTTTGACTATTAAATTGGTATTTGTATAAACCTGTCTTTTGGTACATATGGAATACAGTTCTGTTCAGTATATATCTAGGAGACAAAATGCTGGTTTACAATGTATGAGGATGTCAAACCTTGGTAAATAAGGCCAGTTTTCCAAGTCATCGTGCAACTGACATGCCCATCATGTATGAGAACTCTGATAGCTTTACATCCTTGTCTTCACTTGGTATTGTCAATCTTTTTACTTTTAGCCATTCTGGTAGGAAAGCAGAATTCCATCATGATTTTAACTAAACCTTCTTAATTACTAATAAGGTGAATCACCTTTTTCATACGTTTACTGGCCATCTGAAAATTCTGTTTTGTGAAGTGCCTATCAAGTCTCTCTCCCACTTTTCTACAGGATAATCTATTTTTTTCTTCTTGCAAGCACACACTCTCTCTCCCCCTCCCTCCAAACACACACACACACACACCATTATGAGTAGGGGAATGGGCAAAAAGGGGTGAAGGGGAATGAAAGGTATAGGCCTTCAGTTACAGAATGAGTGAGTCACAGGACGAAAGGTGCAGCATAGGAAATACAGTCAGTGGTATCATAATAGCGCTGTCTGACAGAAGGCAGCTACACCTGTGCTGAGCAGAGCACAGCATATAGCTGTACACCTGAAACTAATGTCACATTGTGTATCAACTACCCTTCAGTTTTTAAAAAAATATTTAAATGCTAAAAGAAATAATTATGCTAGTAGTTGACTCTGTTCTTTGAATATAATAAACATACACAAGAGATTAAGGTAGAACATCATTTCCATTATCTTCTAAAAGGGTATGTAACAGTTTCACACAGTATCTTTCACAAATACTCCTAACTGAAAAACTTAGAAAAGAAAAAAAAACTTACATGTATGATAAATGTCTTATAGATCTCCTTCCATTTAACAAAAATATGCCTACCAAAATAATTATAAACCTTTAAAATCACCTGTTGCGAGACAATGTTCAGTACATCTTGAAGATTGCTCCTTTAAAATACAAGTAAGTCTTGTGGCACCTGGGTGGCTCAGTCAGTTAAGCATCTGCCTTGGGCTCAGGTCATGATCTCAGGGTCCTGGAATCGAGCCCCGCATCAGGCTCCCTGCTCAGCAGGGAGTCTGCTTCTCCTTCTCCCTCTGCCCCTAATCTTGTGCTCTCTCTCATACACTCTATCTCAAATAAATAAATAAATAAATAAAATCTTTAAAAATGTCTGATCTAGAAAGTCCTTAATAAAAAAAAAATCAAAAACTCAAAAACCTATAGGTTTTTTATAGTCTTTGAAACAAAGTGATCACAAAAGGAAAACAAATATTTGAAAAATAAACACTCTTTTTGAGCAATATGAAGATTATACTAAAGTGAACCCACACAATCAGAAATAGTTTAAAATAAGCCATTTAATCTATCACAACCCTTACGTCTTTTTTCATTACAGTGACTTTCATTCTGCATATCTTATTTCTTTATACTGTTGTCTAATACATTCCTCTATGCAGATCGGGAATATATTCCTGTACGTAGATCTGTTAACTGGAAGTTAGATCTAAAGGTTTATTAATTAGGGTGCCTGGCTTGCTCAGTCAGTAGAGCACATGACTCCTGATCTTGCGGTTGTGTGAGTTTGAGCCCCATGCTAGGTGTAGCAATAACTTACAAATTAAAAAAAAAACAAAAACAAAAACCAAAAAAAAAAAAAAAAAACAAAACTTCAAAGGTTTAATTAGATTTACTTAATTAAATCTTTGTGATAAGGGGCATACTTTGTGTTTCAAAAGTCATATACTGCCTGGTAGTCCCAATATGATTTATCTTTCCAACCAAAAACCTCATGAGTTATTAATAACTGAGTAAAACTCCTAGAGTTAAGAGAGAAGTTAAAGGAGCGCCTGGGTGGCTCAGCCGTTAAGCGTCTGCCTTTGGCTCAGGTCAAGATCTTGGGGTCCTGGGATCAGGCTCCACATCCCGCTCCCTGCTCAGCAGGAAGCCTGTTTCTCCCTCCCCCACTCCCCCTGCCTGTGTTCCCTCTCTCACTGTCTCTCTGTCAAATAAATAAATAAAATCTTTAAAGAAAGAAAGAAAGAAAGATAAGAAGAAGTTAAAGAGGCATAAGTGTTATTCATTAATTAATTTGGCAGACTAATATTTAAGTCAGAAATGATTATAAAAGGGCAAGGAAAACAGGGTAGTACGTGGGCCTTTTGAATGTGGCCTATTACAAACATGGACCTAAGTCAAATAATTTCTCAAGAGTTACCCAACTTAAAAAATAAATAAAAATTCTTTACAAAGAGAAGATGCAGATATTAAAATCTGAAGCCCAGGCTCTCTATCTGTCCTTGTTCAACAGATAGCTGCATCTTCTTGTGCAGTGCCGGCCGGGATTTGGATTTGGCCATCCTGGGCACCTGGGCACCAAGACTTCTTTTAACTCTGGCAAAGTTGAAATTGTTACCATCAATGACCCTTTTACTAATCTCAACTACATGGTCTGTGTGTTCCAGTATGACTTTATCCATGGCAAATTCAATGGCACAGTCAAGGCTGAGAACAGAAAACCTGTCATCAATGGAAAGCCCATCTCCATCTTCCAGGAGGGAAATCCCTCCAGCATCAAATAGGGTGATGCTGACACCGAGTATGTTGCAGAATCCACTGGTATCTTTACTACCACTTTACTACGACCACTGGTGTCTTTACTACCAAGGCTCAGGCTCATTTGAGGGGTGAGGCCAAGACGGTCATCACTTCTGCCCCTTCCGATGATGGCCCATGTTTGTGATGGACTTGAACCATGAGAAGTATTACAACTCCCTCAAGACTGTCAGCAATGCCTCCTGTACCAAAAACTGCCTGGGCCTTCTGTCCAAGATAATTCATGACAACTTGGGCAACATGAAAAGACTAATGACACAGTCCATGCCATCAATGCCACAAGAAGACCGTGGATGGCGCCACTGAGAAGCTGTGGCGTGATGGCTGAGGGGCTGCCCAGAACATCATCCTTGCTTCTACAGCCAAGGATGGAGGCAAGATTATCCAGAAGCTAAATGGGAAGCTCCCTGGTTAGGCTTTCCATGTCCTCACCCCCAACACATCAGTCATGGATCTCACCTGCTGCCTAAAGAAAGCTGCCAATTACGATAATATCAAGAAGATGGTGAAGCAGGCATTGGAGGACCCCCTCAAGGCATCCTGGTTTCCAGTGAGGACCAGACTGTCCACTGCAACTATAATAATAGCACCCACTCTTCCACCTTCAGTGCTGGGAGTGACACTGCCCTCAATGACCACTGTGTCAAGCCCATTTCCTGGTATGATAATGAATTTGGCTACAACAACCAGGTGGTAGATCTGGTCAACATGGACTCTAAGAAGTAAGAGCCCCCTGGACCACCAGCCCCAGTGAGAGCACAAAAGGAAGACAGAAGCCCTCAGCTGCTGGAGAATCCTTGCCCCAAATCATCCCCCAATACAATGAGAATCTCTTGACCTTTAACAAGTTTCCATCCTAGACCTTTTGAAGAAAGAGGAGAGCTTAGGGAGCCCTACTTTGTCATGTACATCAATAAACTACTGTATCTACCCAGAAAAAATAAAATAAAAGTCAAAGCCCAGTTTTATTTTCCAAACTTTCAAAAGTATTTCAAATTTACTCTAAATTTAGTAATATTTAAGTAACTCATTTCTTTTTTTCTTAAGATTTTATTTATTTATTTGACAGACAGAGATCACAAGTAGGCAGAGAGGCAGGCAGAGAGAGATGGAGAAGCAGGCTCCCCGCTGAGCAGAGAACCTGATGCGGGGCTCGATCCCAGGACCCTGGGATCACGACCTGAGCCGAAGGCAGAGAGGCTTTAACCCACTGAGCCATCCAGGCGTCCCTTAAGTAACTCATTTCTTATCAATGATAAAAGCATTTTTTTTATAAAAGCATTTTAGCTGCAAAGAAAACAGTCATTGATAAATTTTATGTCAAGATTAGAAATCTCCATTTTTTATTTAATGATTAACTTCCTAATATCACCAAATTTTAGAATTTAAAGAGATCTCAAAGAATATAAAGACTATTAAGACCGTTACTATTTACATAATTTACATAATTACATAATTTACATAATTACATAATACTATTTACATAATAGTAACGGTCTTAATCATAGGCCAGTCAAAATTGCTTTTAGGGACGCCTGGGTGGCTCAGTTGGTTAAGTGGCTGCCTTCGGCTCAGGTCATGATCCCAGCGTCCTGGGATCGAGTCCCACATCGGGCTCCTTGCTCGGCAGGGAGCCTGCTTCTCCCTCTGCCTCAGCCGGCCACTCTGTCTGTCTGTGCTCGCTTGCTCTCTCTCCCTCTGTCTCTGACAAATAAATAAATAAAATCTTTAAAAAAAAAATTGATTTTATATCCAGGGCTACCCAACTGGTCAGCAGTAGAACAGCACTTTGAACCCAATTACTCACAGGGCAAGGCAGTGGAAGTGTTATCAAGCAGCTGGCCATAGGAAAAAAAAATGTGTTTCTATAGCTACAATACATGTTTAACTTACTAACAATATTCACAGTTACCACAAAGCAAGCATCTATATACCATATGGCAGGCATATACACACCATACATTATCAGTAATTCTTACTCTCCAACTTTTTTAGTAGTTAAGGAAACTGGAAGTCAGAGTTTAAATGATTTGCCCAAAATCACATAGCTAATAAGTAACAGACTCAAAATCAGTCTGACCATAAAAAAGCCCGAGTATTTTTCACCTGACTGTCTTACTTTGGCAACATTAGAACAAGAATGAAAGTTTAAAGGAAACAGCTGATTTCAACCTTCAACTCTTAAATTTTCAAGAGAGCCCAAAGATGCTTTAATAAGCAAAACCAAAAACAGTAAGAACTATGTTAAATACAGTCTTAATATGGGAAACAAACTTTTCACTTTTCCTACATTTGATCTTGAAGATTAATGTACAGAAAAAATAAAATAAAACTGACCATCAAGACATTATTTCCGTAGACAGTAAGGATAAAATGATCTTCTTCTAGGAGGGTCTCCAGACCATGACCTTCACTATACCCTAGCAATTAAATCAACCACTGGTGAGATTTTCTAAAGCAGTGATTCTCAGCATGTGGTCCAGGTGGAATGGAGTGTGGAAACAGATGAAAATCAAGTAATTCACAAAGTAGGAATGAAGTATTCCCCAAAAAGAAAAAGACAGAGAAGCAGTCTATCTAAACAACATTAGTGCATTATCATCACCACTTATTTATATTTAATGGGTTCTATTTCTATTTCTCATCTCACATTCTTTCAAACACCCAAACTTTTCCAACAAGATAATTCCTTTCTAAAATAACCCATCACTACTGGATTCCACCGTGTGGCACCAAAATCAAGGGAGTTTTTTGAGTTTCCTATTTCTCCACTTTGTCTAGACCCTAATCCTCTGTCCATGTTATCTTCTGAAAATACACAACAGTTGTACTTTTTTCTATCTAAACATAAGCTACTAGTTTTTATTTTACAGGCTTATGGATAAAACTGCCAATTAGTTTACCTTAAGCACCCCTCAAAAACCTCTAGTCCAGGAGTGGATCAAACTAAGAAAAGAAACTAGCAAACATCATACTGTATGGCAGGGAACCTGGATCTAGATCAGTCATTAGTTTCCGCACGTCATTCAGCTCTTTCAGTAACACATTTTAGAGGGCCCAACCTAAGAACCTAAACAAATCTGGTAAAGCATCTTTATTTTGCATATGAAGAAACTAAGACCCAAAGAGATTAGGTGAGTTGTCCCAAATTACAAATGGCATTAAAACACAGACTTCCTGACATCCTGTGTAATCCTGGCAGTAATACAGAATTGGTGGTGAAGCAGGCCCATGAGCTCCAAATGAGATCACATCCCCAAATCTCAGACAGGGCTTTAAGCAAGAGACTCAGAACATTCCTCATCTGGCCCACCACTGCCCCCGACCCCGTCACACACATACACAGGGACTCATATGTATGCACAGAAAGACACATAAGCAAGCACAGACATGCATGCACGCAAAAGCACACATTCCCCAAGTTGTTTAAGAATTACAAAGAAAAAAGTTTACTCCCAATAGCAGTTTAACTGTAATGAACAACAGCACAGAAAGCTGCTGATAAAGAAGTAAATATATTTATTTCACATTTACCTATGAACGTTTCTACACCTTCTGTTTTAAAGTATGTGTACAAAAGGTAATCACTAAAAGGAAACAAGTATGCTTTTTATTTTTTTTAATGTTTGAAAATCCAGTTTACAATGGAAGTAGATTAAAATTTACATCTCTAGCAATTATACCATTTAATACCAATATCTAAAATTGATCATCTACTCCCACCTACTTCCCAAAAGGCTTTAAAGCTCATAAGATAAAGAAATGTAAAAAATAAATATACAGAGATGGCAAGATATCACTATAAAAATATCATCCTAATAATGTTTATTGTGTATCAAATGTAATACAAGTTTCCTATAAATAACTCTTTGTCTCATTAAAAGAAGCAAAGTCGTTTTATCTGGTGAGACTCTCTTTCCTGGAACTAAACTTTTTTTTTTTTATTTTTGGAACTAAACTTTTAAAAAGAAGTATCACAGAAATTACTGTATAAAGGATCCTGACCGACAGCAGAAACAGAACAAACCATATTCTTCACGTGGCCTTTTCTCCTATGACAAAAGTCAAAGTATTTCGATCCATTCCCTGGTTTTTCTTCTACTCCTTCCACATAGCAGAACAAAGTTTTACAGTTAATTTGAGTTAACACACACCTTTTATAAAGAATCTCCCTCTATTTTCTCTTTTCCCATATGCCCCAAGTGGTCAGCTTTGTTCCTACTACCCAAGATTATGGAAAGCCAAAAAGTCCTATTCTAAAACAAAGACTGACCAAACAGAAAGTATATTCACGGGTCAAATATAAAAAACTCTGCTGTACCTTGAGATAGAAAATAACAGTCCTCTCTATTTTAAGTTGGCTGCTGAAACAGTCTGCTCATTTGGCTTACCAAAGTTCTGTGAGAAAACTCCACCTGTAAGCTCCAATTTCCTCTTGATCCAAGCATAAGGACCACTACTGTCATCTGTCATCATTTCTCCCCAAACTGCTCTGCAGCTTAAGAAAAGCAAACTTTTTTATTTTTTTAAAATACATTCATTCAAAAAGTATTTGTCAACCCCCAACCATAGGCCAAGCACTTGGCTGGGTTTTGGGGATACACTGGTAGATGAAATATATGTGGGTCCTGTCCTGCAAAGCTTACGGTGGCCTTCTGCGGGAGGTGGCACATAAAGAAAATGAATGGCATGTGTAACAACGGCATTAACTAGATGCCAGGCACTGTTGTGAATTTATACATATTTTAATTGCCTTAGTCCTCATGCTATGCCTCGAGAGATACAATTTTCTGTACAGAGAAGGAAACTGGAACGCAGAGAGGTTAGGTAATTTGTCCAAGGTCATTACAAGCAAGTATTATAATATATAATTACAAAGCATAAGCTGTCCAAAAGAAACAAAAAGAAGGGAATTAGTGGAATGGGAGAGTATGGTTCTTCTGGGAAGTGTTCCCGTTACTATCAAAGCAGCAGTTCTCACAGGTCTGTGGGAACTTTTCAGAGCACCCACAAGGTCAAAACTATTTTAATAATAATAAAATATTATTTGGCTTTTTCACCATGCTGATATTTGTACTACAGGTGCAAAAGCAATGAGTAAATGATAGCATTTTAGTACAAATCAGTGCAGTGTACTTTTCACCACTATGTGCTCATGGTTAAAAAAAAAAAGTTCGTTTAAGAATGCCCATGACGGGACGCCTGGGTGGCTCAGTTGGTTAAGCGGCTGCCTTCGGCTCGGGTCATGATCCCAGCGTCCTGGGATCGAGTCCCACATCGGGCTCCTTGCTCGGCGGGGAGCCTGCTTCTCCCTCTGCCTCTGCCTGCCACTCTGCCTGTGCTCGCTCTCTCACGCTCTCTCTCTCTCTCTCTCTCTCTGACAAATAAATAAATAAATAAATAAATAAAATCTTTAAAAAAAAAAAAAAAAAGAATGCCCATGACGCAGCAGTAAAAATTACTAATTTTTAAAATCTCAACCCTTGAGTACGTATTTTTAGTATACGTGCTGCCGAAGCGAGCACTTGAGTACATATTTTTAATATTCTGTGTGATGAAATGGGAAGTGTGCATAAAGTGTATATGCTGCATACAAACCATGTTGTCCAAAGAAAAAGCACAACATTTTTTTCATGGAACATCATTTTCACTTGGAAAAAGAGCAAATACAGTTATTAAGGTTAATGTATTTGGTAGACATAATCTTGAGAATAATTAAGCGAATCTGTTACTTCAAAGCAAACAACTAGCAGCATTTATTGCCAATGATAAAAATTTGTGTTTTCAAATGAAAATTAGAATTTTGGAAAAACTGAATCCATCACGATGATCTTGACAGCTTCCAAACACTTCAAGATTTTTCTGAGACTGGTAATAGTACAAATGTGATTTTTATTTTTTTTAAAGATTTTATTTATTTGACAGAGAGAGACAGAATACAAGCAGGGGGAGCAGCTGGGAGAGGGAGAAGCAGGCTCCCGGTTAAGCAGAAAGCCCAACATGGGGTTCAATCCTAGGATCATGGGATCGTGACCAGAGCCCAAGGCAGATACCTAACTCACTGTGCCACCCAAGTGCCCCCAAATGTGATTTTAAAAAGACTGTATAATGAGATGTGCCCAGATTTAGAAAATCTGCATAACTCAGCAAACCAGTATTTTCAAAATGACCAATTCATAAGGTCAACATCATGACTCAGTAATTCAATGACTATACATTATTTTATTCTAACAGTGAATGAAAACTTCACTGATAAGAATTTTAGACTCTACACTGTAACTAACCTTTAAAAGATTTTATTTATTTATTTGTGAGAGAGCATGCGTGAGCAGGGGTGCAGAGGGAGAGAGAGAATCTCAAGCAGACTCCCCACAAAGCACAGAGCCTAACTCAGGGCCAGATCTCATGACCCTGAGCCCAAATCAAGAGTTGGATGCTTAACCAACTGAGCCACCCAGACACCCCAAGAAATTACCTTTTTATATTATAGAAAAATACCCACGACTATCTGAAAAGGTTATTAAATACTTCTCCCTTACCCAACTATTTATTTCTGTGAGATCAAACTTTCTTCCTAGGCTATAACCCAAACCTTAAATCACAACTATTTGAAAGCAGAAGCAGATGAAAGAATCCAGCTAACTTCTAGTAAGACAAATATTTAACTATCATTTTTAAATGTAAAACAATGCTCTTTATTTTGAAAATAGTTATTTTCGCATTCAAAATGATATTTATAATAACATCTAATAGGCTTACTATTGCAATAAATATTTAAAGTTTTCTCAATGTTAATTTCTAATACTGTAAAACATCAACAGATATAACTCACATTAGGAAAAAACCTCTTTAGGGACCTCATAATTTGTACAGTGTAAAAGGGTCCTGAGACCAAAATGTTTGAGAACTCTTGTCTTAGAGTCTGAAGAGAGGCCCATGTGGCTGGACCATGCAGAATAAGAGAAAAGAGTAATAAGATATGTCACTGAAGACATATGCAAAGGTCAAATCATACAGAGCTTCCCAGCCATAAGAAGTTTGGGGACGCCTGGGTGGCTCAGTTGGTTGGACGACTGCCTTCGGCTCAGGTCATGATCCCAGAGACCCGGGATCGAGTCCCGCATCAGGCTCCCGGCTCCACGGGGAGTCTGCTTCTCCCTCTGACCTTCTCCTCGCTCATGCTCTCTCACTGCCTCTCTCTCAAATAAATAAATAAAATCTTTAAAAAAAAAAAAAAAGAAGAAGAAGTAGTTTGAATTTTATTCATAGTATAATTGAGGACTTTTAAGCAGAAAGATATGATCAAATTTATGTTTTAAAAAAAGGCAGCTGTGTGTAATACAGGAGACAAACTGAATGAACTAGGATGGGAGGGTGGGATTTGAAATAGAAGCAAGAAGATAAATCCGTTATGTACTTTTGACAGTTAAATTACTTTGATCTTAACCCACAAAATGAAGTCCCAAAAAACATAAAATGTTTGTTTCCATTTTAATGTTAAACAACTCAGTTGCTTTATGATCAAACTGGAGGTAGAGTGAGGAGAACCAACTCAACCAATATTTTAGAAATGTCACAAGCATACAATCCATACATAATATTCTCATTTAACGAGTTTTAATGTTATTTTAGTCATAGTTCCAAATTTTTCTTAAAGTGGAATACCATGAAATATGAACTCACAAATCATATCCTTGTGAATTACATACCAGGGGAATAAATGAACCTGCAGATTTAGTCATTCAACAGTGTAGTTGACACTGTGTTAGACGCCATGGATGTTATCAGAAAGACACCAGCCCAGCTCTCATGAAACCTGTATTACAGAATGATTATTGGTAATCTTGGAAGGATTCATGGCAGAACACTAGAAGTTTTTCAAATAATTTATTCATTCAAATAAACATGTATTGGGCGCTTGGGTGGCTCAGTGGGTTAAAGCCTTTGCCTTTGGCTCAGGTCATGATCCCAGGGTCCTGGGATCGAGCCCCGCATGGGGCTCTCTGCTCAGCAGAGAGCCTGCTTCCCCCTCTCTCTGCCTACTTATGATCTCTGTCTGTCAAATAAATAAATAAATCTTTAAAAAAATAAACAAACATGTATTGAGTATGTGCTGTGTGCCAGGATCTGGAGACAAAAAGATGAATAAGACATGGATTTTGCCCTTCAGAATTTCACTGTGTGGTAAAGAGATAAAATGACATTTCCAATTATGATGGAGAGTATCATAAACATTATTATAATAGAGGCATGTGTGATGTACGAATTCAGAGAAAAAAAAAAAAGGAAGTGAAAGTCTGGGTGATTTATACAAGTGTTGAATCACTACATTGTACTCCTGAAATGAATATTATATTGTATGTCAGCTAACTGGAATTTCAATAAAAACTTTAAAAATAGAAGATAAAAGAAGAAGTGAAAGGGTCAGAGAGGAGAAATTTACCCAAGTACTAAATGGAGATCAGCTAATATACGGATGGTGTAGGGAAAGGTCTGAGAAATGAAAACCCCTCACAAGTGAGACAGGGATGTAAATAGGTCAGAAAGGTTGGTATTTAATGTGTGAGTTTCAAATTGCCAATTTCAAAAAGGGGCCAGCAAAACACCAATTCTGTAATCCACATGTAAGTCAGATACCACACTCAGAGGAATTACTCACTACTCAATAAGGCTTGAAAGCACGACCGGGAAAAAACCACCAAACAACTCTTAGAAACCAAAAAGGGGTTCACAAAGAGAAAATGTTCACACCTAAAGTCAGCTTTCACAAAGCATATGATATTGAGATTATTTCTCCTAAGCCATCGTCCTGACCCTCAAAGAGCTTACCTTCTAGAGGCAAAGAGCTGTGGCAACCACTAATGATAGGACAAGGTAACCAACTTAACAGTCCAAGTGAGTTAAAGGTGTTGATAGCCTCTGCCTACAGAGAGCAGAGATAAATGGAGTGAGGACAGCCTTCAGAAATGGTGATGTAAGTGGTACCTTGAAAGATGAGTGGGTGTACGATACTGTAGACAAAGGGGACAGAGAAGGCATTATACACAAAAGCCTATGTCAAAGTGGCAAAGCCATGCAAGAGCAAGGCCTATTTAGAGAACTGCCCACAGACCAGTGTTATTGAGAGGCAACAGCAGCCACGAGGGGGTGACAAGCAGTAAGGACAGACACATTGGGTGGGCACTGATCACCAAGCTAGAGTATGAATTTTAGCCAATGAATAAAAGGGAAGTATAAAAAGAAGAGTGACCAGAATCAGAGTTGCCCTTTTTTTTCATATGAATCATTAAAATGAAACATTTTAGAATTGTGTTGACAATGAAAGGATGGTTTGGAGTGGGTAAGAAGCAACTAGGAGACTATGTTAGGAATATGCAAGAAAGGGTAAGAACCTTAACTATGCACAATCTCCTAAACTCAACTCTATTATTTTTCCTGCCAGACCTATTCCTTCCCCTGGATTCCTTACATGGTCTAAGTCTCCTAGGGCTCTCATAACAAATCACCACAAAGTTGGTGGCTTAAAAGAACAAAAATTTATTCTCTCACAGTTCAGGATGCCAGGAGCTCAAAATCAAGAATTGGTTCCTTCTGGATACCCTGAAGGAGAAACTGTCTCCTTCAGAATCCATGCCTGTCTCCCAGTGTTTGGTGGTTGACAGTAATCCTTGGCATTTCTCGGCTTGTAGAAATCATCCCAATCTCTGTTTCTTTCTTCAGATAGCCTTCTTCTCAGTGTCTTTGTGTGTCTTGAGTGTCTCTTATCAGGACAGCATCACTGTATTTAGGGTCCAGTCTAATCGGCTATGATCTTATCTCTTACCTTTACACTAATTATATCCGCAAAGACTCTATTTCCAAATAAGGTCCCATTCTGAGGTTCTGGGTAGACAGAATTTGGGGGGAGACTATGAAACAGCTATCAACTAATCCATTTGTCAGACAGAACTGTGGTGGCATCCTCCTCCTCACCCTCCACATATACATAATTATCAAATCCTGTTTCTACTTCTTTAGTTGATTATCTCCCTTTTCTTCATCCCCATTACCATTTTCATTTCAGTAACACTCTTGTCTATGTAGCAAACTCTGTGCCACGGCACTGGATTATTACTATCATCACTGAGCCTGTTAGTAACCATGTAAGCATTGCTGGAGAAAGTCACACAACAGGGCAGACTGGTTGTACCATGAATTTATGATAACTAGCTCCAAGTAAGTCCCCAAGGTTGCCTGATAGTCCTTCTATTGCTCTGGCTAGTTGGCTCTCCCACTCTTCCCTAACTACTTCAAAGCTCTTATTACTCCCCCCCACTCTCAGCAGTTGTCCCAGGCTCCAAGTTTACAAAAAAGAAACCATCAGACAGAATACTCTCAATCTCCCACCTTCTGCTCTCACTGCTTCCCTCTCCCTCAAAACTGTCTCCCTCTGCCTCAAAGTACAACAGCTGTCCTTTCACTGTAAGGCCATTCTCTCTACATGTATCTTGGATCTCCTCTTCATTCAGAAACCTTATCAATACTCATTATCCCTCTCTTTTGCTAGAATATTGAGCTTTCCTCTCAAATAGATGCATCTCATTGGCTTATAAACGTGTTTAATTTTTATAACAATACCTCCCGGGAACCCCACACTCCTCCTTCCTACAATCTAACCAGCCACATTCACTCTATCTACCTGCTTTTCTCTCGACCTCCTCCTTCCCTGCACCAGGCATAAATGCATGTGTTTTTGGAGAAACTGGCTTCTCTAATTTTAGAGCCTTGGGCCACTTACTTAATCCTGAGCAAAATGGGAATAATAAGTATACTAAACCTATCACACACGACTGTCATGAGAATTAGATGAATCAATATATGCAAAACTAAGTGAGTCTGGCCATTAGTAATTGATCAGTAAGGTTAGCAATACAGTTATTGTTAATAATACCTCACATCCATCTATCTATCCAGCCAACTGACACCTTGGAGTCATCCTGAACTCCCTCATCCCTCCATTCCAATCCATTTCTAAACTGTTTACTTTTACCTCTCCAGTCTCTCCTGTTCTGAACACTTACCTCCATCTCACTATCCTACCCTGCACTATCCTACCCTCACTATCCTCTCATATGGATCAGAATAAGAACCTCCTAAATGATTTCCTGCATTCATTCTGTGTACTGTCTCAAAGTCTCTCCTTACCCTAGCTTGAGTGAGCTATTCTAATCTCATACCTAAGGTTACCATCTAGTTTAAAACATTTCCCACTGCTATGATACCGGCCCCTAAATCTACTGCATGGCCAGTAAAATCAAGTAGATATGTCCCTACCCACCTGTTCAAACTTACCTTACATCTCATTTCTTTGGCCCTTTGCTCTTACAACACATACCAACTTTCTTTCAGTCCTTCAAGTGCATCACACACTTTCCTGTCACAGTTGCGTTCCACTTTCTATTCTCTCTACTTTAAGATTGATTGCTATTCCTATTTATTGTGGCCTAATTAATTCCTACTTATCCTTTATGTCTTAACTCAAGAGTCACTTCCAAAAGGAAGCTTTCCTGATCCCCCAGAACAGGCTCTCACTATTCTACATAACTTTCATAACATTCAACAAAGTTGGAATTTCACACTTATGTGATAATTATCCCAATTAACTATCCAACAGAATCCAAGCTTTGAAAGAGAAACAACTGTGTCCATTTTTGCTCTCCATTATATCCCAAATACCCAATAGAGCAACTGGCACATAATTAGTGCTCAGTAAATACATACTGAACCAATAGTAACCTTCAAGTTCAACGCTACAACATTGCTTCACTGCTTCTTTAAAAACAGGACAGCTTTAAAGCAGTAAAGAATAGTACCTCATTAGTTCATTATAAACATGTCTCTAGACCAAAGTTAAGTTTCTCCACTAATGGTTGCGAAAGTAAATTACTTAAAAAGATATACTGATTCAGCAACTGTTGACAGAAAGGAGGATGTGACAGATGGATTGTTCTGCTGTTATTTTAAAGAAGGGGTAAAGGGGCAGAAAACTGCATTTCCAGGTAGAGAGATGGGTTTTTCTAAAGTACCAGTTCTCAATCTTTGTTCTACTCTAACACACTAATATTACTAATACTACTCCTACTATCCCAATCAGTACTATGACTCCAGCACAATGGTCACCAAGTAGCTTACCATAGCAGGAATTCTCAAACAGGTGGGTAGGGGAAATAGGAGAGATGTGAGTAATTTGAAATGGCACTATTTCAATATATTCGGATATTCTTTGCTCTCCCCTTCCCCTTATAAATAGCCCTATCCCCAAATATAACTTATAGCAAGCAGCAGTCACGTAGACGTCATTTACATTTTATTTTAAAATGTAACCTATGATTTTGTTTGCAGCTAAAATTATTTTCCTAAACTACCATGTTAATGTTAAACATGGTGTTACCTAAAGACACAATAAATGGGATACTCAAGGCCAATTTAAATATAAGTTACCCATACTGGAGGTTATCTGTGTTTTGATTATAAAATATTCAATTCTGGTAATATGGTTTAAGGTATTAACCTTTAAAACCACTGAAATTCAGTACCCACCTGCTATATCAAGCCACAAATGGCCTCAAAGTTTATATTTTAATGTCTATATCCTTAAAACAATAGAACTAATTCAGCCCACTTATTAAGAAAATAAAACAGCTAGGACATATGGAAATCTTTTCTAAGATTTCAAGATCTCAGGTGATTGATAACAGTATATGAAGCAACCTCTGAAAATCTGCAGATAATCCAACAGCAGATCTACCTTGAAAAACACTACTGACAATGAGGCTCTCTCCTCACCAGTACATACCGATGCCATGAAGACTGTAAAACCTGCTAAATGGAGGAAGATTAACCCCACAAACTGTAAAATGTAAGTGAAAAAAAACACAAAAACAAAATGTCCCCTTAAGACTTAAGATCTTTTAAGTCAAGGGTTTCAAGCATGTTGAAAAAACATGCTCACATCATGACAGACTAGCATTTCTTATTTTGAGAAATAAGGCCGCCTCCTAAGCCAGGATGTGGAGTCAGAATATGTAATTACAATTTCTGATAAAAAGAATATACATAATTTATTATAGCTCTGAATACTCATTTAAAATATTTAAAGATGAAAAAAAAAAAAAAAAAAAAAAAAAAAAAAAAAAAAAAAAAAAAAAAAAAACCAAGCAGCATCTCCTACTCACGGAATAAACCTTTCTCCGAAATTAGATTTTATATCTGACATCAAAATACTACTGTTGAAAGTGTCCTTCGGTCATTTAAAAAAATCAGGTAGATATTGTTTCATTTTTATTCATTTATTTGACAGACAGAGATCACAAGCAAGCAGAGAAGCAGGCAGAGAGAGAGAGAGAGAGAGACAGAGGGGAAGCAGGCTCCCCACTGAGCAGAGAGCCCGATGAGGGCCTCGATCCTAAGACCCTGAGATCATGACCTGAGCCGAAGGCAGGGGCTTAACCCACTGAGCCATCCAGGCGCCCAATATTGTTTCATTTTTAAGAAAGCTTTTTATCCTCAGTAGATACTTGCAGTTGTAAATGATAGGAAAGTTCTCACGTGGCATTTAAGTAACTCCTGCTCTGTTATTTAAAGCTTTTACTACTTCCAAAAAGCACCGTTAAATGCATTTTCGCCACCTGAAAAATAAACTCTCTTCTAGAAATAATCACTAATCAAGAAATCAAGAAACATTTTCATATAGCTAGAACAAGAAGTGATTAGCTTCCTATTAGCACTTCCATTCCAACCTTTTCAAAAAGTATGGAAGAAATGAACAGTTCTTTCAACAAAATCTCTGATTTGCATCTACACTAATCACAGATGAATTATACCACCTTTTTCATGGCTAACTGACAGGGAAGAGAAAGAACGCTAACCATTAATTATAGAGAGGATCTATCTGATAATCACACTGATTTGAATCCAATGGGTATTCTCAATCATTGTAACTGATAGCAATGATGATTTCTTAGGGAACCTAATGTTCAAAGAGCTTTGCACATTACTAATTGTCCTATTTTTATCTACTTTAAAATGAAAGATTCTCTTAAATTATCTACTAGAAAATGGTCTTTATGTAATAACGTTAATCTCCCATAGTTCCTAAATACTGTAATAATGCATTAATTTAACTTTCTGCACAATGTGGTAGGTTGTTTTTTGGTTTTGGTGTTTTTTTGTTTTGTTTTTTTTTTTGGAACTACCACCACTCCACCCACACAACCAAGATTAGAGACTAAACCAAATGACAATTCTTCACACACTCTCCCAAATAAATCCAAACTTTGGGAAAAACCTCAATGTTATAAGTCATTTGAAAAATTGGAGAGTACTTTGGTGGTTATCTGCCTGTAATTTAAAGACCAACTGTAAACTGAGAAGAACACTGATACTATGCTGTTTATCCCACTAAATTTTCCTAAGAGTTCTGATAGAATTCCCCTAAATTGTTCATGCATGCAAGGAATAGTATGTCTGTGTGCAACAACAGACCTTGATCTGAAATGGTTAAAAACAATCAACACGATCAGTCTGATGATACATAAACCTACTTTATCAATGTGAAAATTCATATAAGAACTCAAATGTTGCAAGGTGGGCTAAGATATTCTTAGGACAGAGAATCTCTGGTTTGCTAATGTTATATGTACAGGAGGCTGGTGTAATCAGTTCCTGCTTCCTCCTGATAGAGATACTAGGAAGGTGGATGACAGGACGCCGGGACACCCACAGGTCCATCTACATCCCTTTTTCTACAACCTCATCTCACTCCTTTCGTTTACACATATATACACACGCACTCCCCTGTCACACTAAAGCTCAGGTGCCCCAGTGGGTAATTTTCTAGGGTGGTTTCACCGGTACGTTAAATGGGATCTGACAACTGGGGTTGAATGCCACCTTCTCCAGGGCCCACAGCTCACCTCTAGCTTGTGGTTGATCTGGGACACAGTCTGGGCTTTATGGCAAAGCTGCGCAAAGCAGGAACTCAGGCTGGTCATCTTCTGTCTCCCCTCGTAAGTGATGTCCGCCTGGTCCGGATCGATCTCACCCAGGAGCAGATCCACATCCACGAAGGCCTTGTCGAACTCCTTCTCTAGCACCTCCAGCCATCGGAACATGGATACCCCGCCGGGGGAGACCCCCACGGCGCAGGAGGCTCCCCCTGGGCCCCCTCCGGCTCCTGCTGGGCACGGGCCGCCCGCCGACATGGCGCCGTCTAGGGCCTCCCCCGACTGCTACTGACCCCCGCCGCCCACCCCGCACGAGAGGAACTGCTGGGACTACGAGGACCCCCGCGCACGCACGCTCCGTCGGTCCCCTCCCTTCCCCTCGCGCGGCTAACGCCGGCAATGCAGCCCCAGAGTGGCAAGAGCAGCGAAGCTAAGGCGGTGGTGGTGGCACACGGAAGAATCGAGCCGTCCCACCTCCCGGCCCGCCCCCGCTGCGCATGCGTGGCGAGGATTTAGGCGGACGCAGCCTGGGGAGCTGAAATGGGCGGGGCTAGGATGCGACCTAGGCCTATGAAAAGCCTCTGCTTGGAACTGGCCTGTCAGCGGCCATATTGAAAACGGGCAAACTCCCACTTGAATCCCCGAGAAACGGGAACGCATCGTATTTGCTTCCAAGCTGTAAAGGCCCGAGGAAGAGAAGGGTGTCCACGTTGCAGACATGAACAGCTTCCGCCCATTTGAATTCGCAGTGGGCGGGAGCCATTCTGAAGTCCTCCAGGAGAGTTGCTGCGGCAACGTCCAGGGGCAGGGAAAGGAATGCGAGGAAAGGCGATGTGAGCATGCGCAATAGCCACGTTTTACCTTTCCATTACAGTGCCTGTGGAGGGTGAGGCGGGTGGACGTACGGGCTCTTCTTGCTAAACCAGGCCGTAAATTCCGGTGGAAACTGCCTGGGGCTGCGCGTTGAAGGCCAGCAGCCCACCAGGTTTTGCAGAATTCATGCGAGACCTTTTGTCTTTGTGATTAAGAGTCAGGCAGACCTGGGTTCGAGTTTTACACCCGGTCACATATTAGCGTTCCCATTTAGTTGTATTCTTTAACCTCAAAGCTTTAGTTTCTAAAATTTACTTCCCTCAGTAGTAAGGTAAAATGCTTAACTTCAGTACTTGGTACTCCTTAATATTACACCACAGGTCATAGGTTTCCCAAGGAATTGTTTTTTAAAAGTGTACTTATTTCAACAACTGAAGTGTTCCCACAGTGACATTTCATAAAAACAAAACTATGAAGATTCATGTATTGATAAATATATTGCATGCAGAGCCCCGCTGAGGCGCTGGAGACACACAAGTGAGATATGAACCTCTCTCAAGCAGAGCTCGTAGGCTAGTGGGTCTAACACTCAGCTACAACTTTATTTGAATTTTGCAGTACTTTGGAATGTTTACAAACTGCTCATTAGCCCTATTCACTGTCAAACCCCTTCCACTTCTAGAGTAGTCCATTCTTAGGGAAGGAGAAATCAAACTTTAGCGTAGGCTGGTGAGAACTGCCCCTCTTGCATTGCCTAAGAAAATATTATACTAGTCCACTATAGACTCCTGTGATCCGGAACAGAATCTTCCAGTTGCTCACCACCAAAGCCTGCATTGTGTATCTCTCACCAATGCAATAGCATTGAGGAATAAGAAATCATAGCTCTAGTTTGTTCTCTGGGTATTGCAGGGCACACTAGTTAGCACTGGTCAATAAAGTCCTTTGGCTTCAGCAAACTTAGCAAAGCAAAACTAACTTTTTTAGTGAGATATTTGCCTTGAGCTTAAACAGGCGCCTTCACATAGGTTTTAATACACAATAAAGAATATAAAACTAAAATATGCATCTTTTCTCTTTCCATCCCAAATTAATTTTCTTTTCATCTGCAATATTTGCAAGAACATCATTACTACAGCTACGAAGGTTCCAGCCACTTTCTCTGTACATATGGTTAGCCATGCATTTTCAGGAATTTGAAGTAAATTATTTAAAATTGGAGGGGAGAACATACATGGAATCACATTAAGAACAGCTTTCAGAAAAAAAAAAAAACAGCTTTCAGTTATTGAAAACATACTATGTATAGGCCATTATGTTATTTGCTTTAATTCTTTGACACAAAATCACATGAGGTAGCTATTATTCACTTTTTAATTAGATGATTTAACAGATGAGAGCTTAAGTATCTTGGTAAAGTCATACAGCTAATAATCAAGTGAGGTGAGATTTCAATCTAGTTGTCTTTTTCTCCAAAGTCTTAGCTACTAACCATGGAATATGAGGGAATCCATTTCTTTTTGTATAAATTACCAGCATAATAAATTGGCAAATCAGTCCAAAAGTTTTTCTTTTCTTTCTTTCACTCTCTCTCTCTCTCTCTTTTTTTTTTTTGAGAAGGGGAGGAGCAGAAGGGGGGAGAATCTTAAGCGGACTCCACCCCAGCACAGAGCCCTGGTGGGGCTTGATTCCAGGACCCCGAGATCATGACCTGAGCCAAAATCAAGAGTCGGTGCTTAACTGAGTCACCCAGGTACCCCTGTCCAAAAGTTTTCCTTAAAAAAATAAAAATAAATAAAAATTATTCCCACTTATAAACCATATACAAATCTATTAATATGTAAGAAATATTACCAAAAAAGTAATTCAAATACTCATTTTCTATTATCACTCTCTTTAATTTGTATGGCCTATACTTGGAAATAAATCTAATGTCTTTAGAAATAAATACCATTCAACTTCCTATCATACCGTGTGGGTATGGCTGAAATGCATTTTAAGTGTTTATGCTTCCAGTGCTCTGATGGGCGGTGAAAGCCCTGTTTTCAGGACTGTAGAGCCAAGTCCTGGTTCTGTTTACCTTTACATTTTCAACAAATCACGCTCTCTGTGTCTCAGAATACTTTATCTCGCGCTGTCCCTTCTCACGATCCCACTCTGTAGCAGCTGCCACACCTCTGTGTGCTTGCTATCTTGGTATTATGTGACTAGTTCAAATGTTCCTGAGATGCCCGCTGTGTAGACATTTTCCTTGGCCCCACTTTACCAGGGATTTGCATTTCTGCAAGTCACAACCCAATATGGAAGTTTTGGAAAAGCAGGGTTTGATACTCAAGTGCTGCCATCTGTTGTCAGAGTGCTTTGCCTACATTTACTGCCATCCCCTCCCTCACACTGATAAATGTATTTATTTATCTATCTATTTTATTTTTGATTGCCTTATCTTGACCTACTCTAGAATTTGGAATTGTATATAATCTCAATCCCCATGAGATTTGTTTTCCTAGAGATAAAATGTTGATACTTCTATTTGCAACTGTATTGGCAGAAACTTTCAATAACTGTTCCACGAATCAGGCTTATGTGATTAAAAATTTCTAATAGAACTTAAATGTGACAGTTTTGTTTTAGGAACTTATCCCTCTGGGATTTTGCCACGAGGTATTTCTTTCTTTCTTTCTTTTTTTTTTAAGATTTTATTTGTTTATTTGACAGAGATCACAAGTAGGCAGGAAGGCAGGTAGAGAGAGAGGAGGAAGCAGGCTGGCTCCCTGCAGAGCAGAGAGCCCCATGCAGGGCTCAATCCCAGGACCCTGGGATCATGACCTGAGCTGAAGGCAGAGGCTTTAATCCACTGAGCCACCCAGGCACCCTGACCACAAGGTGTTTCTAAGAATAAATAGGGTGGGAACTGAGGAAACTGGGAAAAAGAGAAGGTGCTAAGGATTTCTTAGGTGAGTACTGGTGCTTAAAATGTGAGGTTAGTGTAGAGTTCAAACATGTATCGGAGCCTCCTCGATCACAAAGGCACTGTATTGAATGGCCGTAGAAGATCCACTCTGGACTGGAAAGGGAGACTACCATTTATTAAACTCTACTGTGTGCCAGGTCTTGTACTAAGCTTCACAGATTTCATTTAGTCTCTAGTAACCCCACCAGGAAAAAAGAAAAGGTAAAGTAGACGATATTGGTCACTATAAACAGTTGTATGATGAATCAAGCCAAGAAAAATCCACTACCATTTTACTTGAGCAACGTGGATAAAGTCTTGGAATATCATGTTCATACATATTATTTAAATTATATTTATTCACATTTACTAACAATATGAAATTTTGAGATAGGCATAGTGAAGAAGAAATCTGGGCATCCCAAAGTGATTTCTGAGCCTTATTCTCCTTCTGATAATTTATTTTATATAGACATATAGAAAAATTGTTTGCCCAATTCTTAAAACTTGAGAATTTTTGAGACTTGAGAATTGGTGCAGTGGCTTAGGATTAGCTCAGACACCTCTTTCAGGAAACCTTCCTTTTTTCTTCTCATGTGGAGCTATAGATAACATCACCATTTAGTTTTCTGCAAACACCTGCTACAACACTCATCATATTTTTTTGGAGCCCCTTAGACTATGAGCTCCTTGCAGCAGTAACTATATGTTACTTAATCTTTGAATTCCAGGTTCTAAAATAGAACATAGAATATGGTCAGAATGATGTAAGTATTTGTGGAATCAGCTTAATAATTGAAACAGTACAACAGTCTACTTAGGAATGGATCGATAAACCATTGGCCACACTAATCCAAAAGAAAAGAGAGAAAGCTCAAATTAATAAAATTATGAATGAAAAGGGAGAGATCACAGCTAACACCAAAGAAGTAGAAGTAAAAACAATCATCAGAAGCTATTATCAACAGTTATATGCCAATAAGTTAAGCAACCTAGAGGAAATGGATGCATTCCTAGAAAAATATAAACTCCCAAAATTGAACCAGGAAGAAATTGGACCATGAGAGACTATGGACTCTGAAAAATAACCTGACGGTTTTGAAGGGGCGGGGGGGTGGGAGGTTGGGGGAGCCTGGTGGCGGGTATTGTGGAGGGCCCGCATTGCATGGAGCGCTGGGTGTGGTGTAAAACTATGAATTCTGTTACGCTGAAAAGAAATAAAAATATATATATATTAAAAAAAAAAAAAAAAAGAGTCAAACACTCAACTGACCGAGCCAGCCAGGCACCCCAAGAAGGAAACAAGTTTACAAAGAATCATGCTCATAATTCTTGATTCTTTAAAATTTCTTTTCTTTTACCTCAGAGGGAGATTTTCATAAATTAAAGCCTTCTGTTTAGCTCTTGGTTGATCAGTTTTATAACAGGAATCACAAGCCAGTGCTTACAGACCCATGTCAGGGAAAATCTGGGTTAGTCAGTTTCTTCTCTGGAATTCAGTTTCCTGTCTATAATGGGAACTAGCCCTTTGCTTTTAATAAACCAAGGAAGGCCAATATCCATTGCATTGTATTTATTGCAGGGTTTCTTATCAATGGCACTGACATTTTGGACTTCTTAGTTCTTGGTTGTAGTGCTGTCCTATACATTGTAGAGTCTTTAGTATCATCCCTGCCCATTACTCTCTAAATGCAGGTAATACTGCCTATCTTCTCCCCATCACAACCACCTTTTATTGTCATTAAAAAAAAAAAAAAAAGTCTCCAGACATTGCCAAATTGCCCCTGGCTGAGAACCCTTGGGTTCTAGAAAGGAACAAATGAAGGGAGGCAAGAAGGTGTGATAAAGATCAAAAAACACTAGAAAGCAAGTGAGAGAGGATCCTAGCTTGAGAATCTAAACAAAAGACATAAATCTAATTTAATCCAAATGCAAATGCAAATGCAAATTCAATCCAAATTCTTTAAGATTGCAATCTTTCTAGTGCTGAAAGATTTAACCTAGATTCTGGACTATATTCTGAACAGTTGCTAGGTGAATCATTTGAGTTTCCATTCTTGAGAAAGACATTCATGTTTCTTTATTAGGTTTCTCCTTGCCCTGAGAAGACAGGCAATAATGATCAGAGACGGTATTGTTCAATCTTCTCAGAGAAAAGAACAATAACACTTAGTCTTAGGGATCCATAAACCCAAGACCTAAAAACACAAGCTAAAGATAGGGAATTTTACACCTGTGGCCCTGCATTAGCACAGGAAGACTCCGAAAATCTGCAGAAAGCATGCCAGGGGCTGAGCAGGGGTGATAGTTTTGTGGCTGCTTCTTAGCACAACCTAATTGCAGAAGAGCTTGTCACCTCCAGAGCAGGTACAACAAAACAGGTATGTTCTGGGGCGCCTGGGTGGCTCAGTGGGTTAAAGCCTCTGCTTTCGGCTCAGGTCATGATCCCAGGGTCCTGGGATGGAGCCCCACATCAGGCTCTCTGCTCCGAGGAGAGCCTGCTTCCTCCTCTCTCTCCCTGCCTGCCTCTCTTGCCTACTTGTAATCTCTGTCTGTCAAATAAATAAAATCTTAAAAAAAAAAAAAAAAAAAAAAAAAAGGTATGTTCTTCAAACACCCAGGCTGTACATTTGTACTCTACTTTTTCCATAGATTGTGGTTTTAATAAGACTTTGCCTTCTACCTGAAAAAAAATAAAATAAGTAAAAGAATTTTCAGCTTCACTCTAAATAAATAGTCATGGTCAGGGGGAACAAATGGAGCTTTTATTCTTCAAAACATTTTAAAACTTTTTATGATCCAAATTATTTATATTTGTAATGTTCAAATCATGAAACAACCTAAAAATCTATCACTTAGTAGTTAATCAAACTGGGACAACACTCTTGATGGGCTATTAGGCATTTAAATTTTATTTATGGAAACTATAAATTCACATGAAAAATATAATAGTGAAAGGGCAGAATATAAAGTTATATATGAGTATGTTTACAACCCGATAAAACTGTTTACAGTATAAAATATTAACAGAGATGATGCCAGAATTGCAGGAAAGCGGCGCACCTGGGTGGCTCAGTGGGTTAAGCCTCTGCCTTCGGCTCAGGTCATGATCTCAGGGTCCTGGGATCGAGCCCCACAGCGGGCTCTCTGCTCGGCAGGGAGCCTACTTCCTCCTCTCTCTCTCTGCCTGCCTCTCTGCCTACTTGTGATCTCTGTCTGTCAAATAAATAAATAAAATTTAAAAAAAAAAAAAAAGAATTGCAGGAAAGCTATAGAAATACCATGGAAGGAGAAAATGTTATACAGTGTAATTTCAGGGCTAATTCAAAACAAAGGTCATCCTGCGGTGACCAACAGAGGATACAAAATGGACCTCATCTCTGTGCTACAGAACAGAAAAATGAGCTGTCGCTGATGGCAGATGACGGCATAGGGTTTGGTAGGCATTTCCTTTTAAGTAACCGTGAATTCACTCTTTTAGTAAGACAGAAGAAGAAAGATTTTCCATGAGTATTTCTTTTTGTTTTTTTAAAGTCTAGGCAGAGAAAAAAACTGGAAAAATGTTTGATTGGTGCACAGGACTAACATTTATTTATTTTTTCCCTTCCTTGCTTCTTTTTTCCCAAATTTTCTTTTATTGAGCATGACTTTCCAATTTGAAGATTCTAAAATTTAAAAAAAATTATATCACTAGACAAGAGAAATAAATGATCAAGTTTGTTGAAAATCAGGATATTGGTAGAAAAGAAATCCCTTATCATTCCTATCTCAGATAGTAAAAGAAAACAGGTAAAAAAAATCAGGAAAGAGGAGCAGACAAGTCTTTTGAGAAAAGCACACAGAAATCCTTACTCTGGAAATAGAATGAACTGATTATTAGGGCAAGAAACTTTTTGGCTTCACAATGAAAACTGTAGCAAAGAGAGGTGGGTTGAAGAGCACATCAGAAAAGCTTTTCAATATTAGAAAATTTGGAGCAATCCACTCAGGCCAGAAAGCCTGGGGAAATTCAGGTCTTCCACCTGGCAGGAGAAAGCTTTGCTATATAATCTTTTGCTTGAAATGCTTTTAAATTCCTCAGCAGGGATGAGCCCAGCAAGCAAAAGAGCCTCAACAAAGGCATGCCTGGGACAAATGAAGCCTTCCTTCTGCAGCTGGATTTCAGAACACACAAGCTCCTCTGAAGAAACTAGAGGTCTTTTCTTCCATTACAACAGATAGATGAAGGTAAGGGACCCATTTTGATGTTTCATTCTCATCTGAGTCAACCATATTTTTGCCATTCAAATTTTTGAATTTGAATTTTGAATGGCAAAAATATTGTCCAAATATGATAGTTGGGTGGGTTGAGTGATAGATGAGCCAAACCAGTTCTCTGTGCCTCTAAACCTCTCTTCTTGGTGGCGCATTGTTTCACATAGCAATAAAATGTTACTGGAACAACAATAATAAAGAAAATACCTGCCCATTTCCCCATACTGGTTAATGGGAGTAGAAAACACCTGCCTGTTGCAGGTCTACAAAAATGGTTTTAATACAGGGTCATAGAAAATTCAAAGGTTTATAGCCCACTATAAAACAGCTCTTTGTCTTTTCCCACTAATTCCCTAGTGTCACATTTAACAAAACAAGGAAACTACAGATAGTAGAGGTGTTTGCAGATTAGCCTCCCAAGCCATAAATAACAGAGGGTTTTGCTCACCTACAAATATTAAGGCAGCTTATCAATGTTTAAGCCCTTTGTGATGGTTGCTAACATTTTAACCCAGGTGAATTGAGAATTTTTTTCTTTCCTGTCTTCTTACATTGACAGAGTACACATTCATAAGATTCTATTATCAGATTTCACCATATAAAGAGTGGAACACCCCCTAAACACTCGCCTGCTGCCTGGGAGGCCTCGTTTGGGAAGATGCATCTGCTTTATGCTTTCCTTGTTTTGCTTTCTCTTAGTGATGGTTTCCATCCCACCTGTCCCAGCCGATGTAGCTGTGATTCCCTGCAGTCAGTGCAATGCTATAGGCTAACGGAGGTGCCATCCGCTCTTCCTTCCACCACCAAGAAGCTCTACATTAGCCACAGCAAAATTCCACACCTTCAGGTAACCATTCCATGCTCAAGTTGCCGCAGTCTTATTTTTTGAAGCAGGGTGAGGGGGGACGGTGGGGCTGTGAGGCTTGATTTAAATGATCAACCCTTAAAAGTGGTGGTTATCAAGTTTGGATCGTTGGACTAACTATCCACTTGCCCTTTACTCCTGAGAGGGGTATATGCCTCTGGGTATTTCTTTTTAGAGACACAGTCAAAAATCATCAGAATCTATCATTCATGATGTTTTATTTCAGTTTTTACTTTTGTAGAAATGTAATTACATTGTTGCAAAGTAGAAGTAAAGAAGTGGCTCTTTCTTAACAAAGAGAGCTTGAGAGCCAATGGCTACTTGCTATCCTTGGAATTGACAATGAGTGCTTTTGGGGGATAAAAAAGGAGTTTTGTTTGTGCCATAGAAAGCAGGTGATCCTTAAAGCATTGTAAGACTATCCAGATGAACCCCAGCATGTGAGAATTATTTGTAGCAGACCCTCCATATGTGCCATACATCAGGGGCTTTGTGGAAACATCTACGGAGGAAATACGTGTTTTTGATTTGGCATGTTATTGTAGTACTTGTTCTATGAACTTTTTTTTTTTTTTTAAGATTTTTATTTATTTATTTGACACATAGAGAGCGAGTGAGACAGAGAGCAAGGGCAAGCAGGGGGAACAGCAGGCAGGGGAGAAGCAGGCTCCCCACTGAGCAGGGAGGAGGATGTGGGGCTTGATCCCAGGACCCTGGGACCATGGCCTGAGCTAAAGGGAGATGCTTAACTCACTGAGCCACCCAGGTGCCCCTGTTCTATGAACTTCTAATTTTGACTTTTATATTTATGCCAAGCTAGTCAGAGTGCAAAGAGTGCTAAAGATTTGTCTGGCTTTTATAATACAAAGGAATTTTGGGTTTGGCCTTTGATATTTTGGAAGCTCTAGAGAGACAAGAGTCCTTATCCTGGCTTTCCCCCTAGTCAGAGATATAATCATCTTAAGCAAACACTTTAAAAAAAAATCCCTGGGCCTCACTTTCTACTTTTGTGAAATAAGAAGTTTGGGTTAGATTGATGATCCCGGACTCTTCTTACCTGGAAAAGTCGATCTGATTTTGTCTTTACCGGTCACTGCTCTTGCCTCCTTGAACCAAATCCCAAGAGAAGGAAATACATCTCTGTGGGACAGGTGCAGAGAGTCCACATGTGGCTGTAATTTCCCTCCACATAGAGACACCATACCTTTTCGTCTGGTTAAGAAATTCGAATGTAGGTGCACCTAAACACGGAGAGTTTAAAGTATGTGGTATGGTATTGATTTCAAGGCTCAATAAGCAAAATTGCCTAGTGGACATGTGGACTCTCCTCCTGTAATCCAGTAGTAAGATGCTTAAATATTTGTTCTGGAGGCCTGAGATGCCCAGAGCTGAAGTGTGAGCTAAGTCCGGTAATGATCCTACACTGCTGCTTCGCAGCCAGGAAGATGAAATTACATCTCTCATCAGATTCAGTTATAGGATGAGCGCATTGGTTTATGTTCACTGAACGGCAATATTGCCACTTCCCAGACTTCAACCCAGTTCATGGTCTCTTGGAAGGACAGTTTCAGCAGAGAGGTTGATGAAAGACAGGATTGCTTTGGGAAGGAAATAAAAAGCTTTAAGCAATAATACATCTCTTTTAGCTGTCTTTGGTGAATATGATGTATGTGCTACAGAATCAGGTGCCTATATTCCAAGAAATAAACCTTGGAATATCTTCAGATTAAAGCAATAGAAACTACACACATATGTACACACACATATACATATATATACGCACACATACATATATGCACACACCACATACGAACGCACGTGTACACCCTACACATATATATGCAAACACCTCACCATTTAAAATGTTTCTATTACTTCATCTAATTTGTGTTTGGGACTGCGAATGCTGTGTTTGAGACTGGGGATAAAAGACGAAAAATTCACAGTTCCTGCCCTTGAGACATGAGTGCCTTCATTATCCATTCATCTGTAAAGCTGCCTGCTTGTTTGAGGTGCATGCCATCGGACTGTAGCACTCCTTGTTTCTTCTTCCTTTGTTTCACACTGTGCCTCAGCCCGTTCTCTCCTGTCTTCTGGTCTTGCTTTCTATCCTGAGCCCTGCATCTCCTTGGTGCCGCCAGGGTGCAGTGTCCTAGCTCATAAGGATTCCCTGAGCTGATAGTAAAGTCTCCATCTACATTTCCACTTCACCACAGCCATCTACTTGGTGATATCATAATCATTATACTGAAACTCCTCCACTCAGAAATCTCCAGTTCCCCCATTCTCTGATCATTATCTTCCTTGCTTTCAGCTGCCATATTCTGTACTTCTCTTGTCACCTCACGGAGACTTCTAACCCTACATCAACCCGTTTTTCTCAGATCATTAGTTTATTTCTTATCATCTTCTTTCCCATCCCCCCTTTTTTTTTTAGATTTTTATTTATTTATTTATTTGACAGACAGAGATCACAGTAGGCAGAGAGGCAGGCAGAGAGAGAGGGGGAAGCAGGCTCCCTGCTGAGCAGAGAGCCCGATGTGGGACTCGATCCCAGGACCCTGAGATCATGACCCGAGCCGAAGGCAGCGGCTTAACCCACTGAGCCACCCAGGCGCCCTCCCATCCCCCCTTTTTTTTGCATCCCCCCAAATAAATTATCTCAACACCTATCCCGCAAAGCCTTAGTCTTAGATAATGTTGATCATTTTCTCTTGTTTCTCTTATACCTAGATAGCCTGATGCCTCTGGAGAGGATCACACCACCTCTCTACACATATGTATGTATAAGTGTGTGGTTTGGGACAGTCACAAATTTGTGGAAATACTGCAAATTTAAGGTCTCTGACCTCATCTGGGTCTTAAGTATCATCGGTCCTTTCAATTCTTCTTGGTCAGTCTTTCCTACATTCCATCAACATCTTCCAAAACTTCAGTAGAGTTTGGGTTATGTTCTCAATCTCTACTATCCTCATTTTCACCCATGGCTGGCCTCCCATTTTATTGACTAATCCTAACAAAACTCAACTTCTGCTCACTGTGGACTAACTTGTCTCCATTCAGTTCTGCAAGCTCTTTCCTCCAGACAGAGAGGATGAGATCTCCCTTCTTCTGCTCAAGGCAGCATCCCACTCATCCCCTGGAGTCCATCTTCTTTGCCTCTCCCTGAAGCTTGCTCCATCATTCTCCCCACACCCATATCTTCAGTTTCTCTTTCCTTACTACTGCCTTATTCTAGCTTATAAATAGATAGGCCCCTTTCATTACAATAAAAATAAAATGATTTGGGGGCACCTGAGTGGCTCAGCTGATTGCATGTCTGACTCTTGATTTTATTTCATGTCATGATCTGAGGGTTGTGGGATTGAGCCTTGCATCTGGCTCTGCATTCAGTGAGGAATCTGCTTGAGATTCTCTCTTTCCCTCTCCCTCTCCCCACCACTTAAATAAATAAATAAATCTCAAATAAATAAATAAATGTTTAAAATAAAACAAAATAAAATAACTTTAACTCTCTTTGTCTCTTCCTGCTACTGTCTCTCTTTACTTACAAAACTCTGTAAAAGGATACTCTGTACTTACTGTCTCTAGTTTACCTCCTATTTATTCTTTAATTCATCACTGTCTGGTTTCTACCTACTCCAAAATGTTAAACCACTATTCCTTCTAAGACATTGGGTCACTCCTATTTCTTGAAATTCTCACTCTTTTGCCTTCCATGGCACCACACTTTTATGTCCTCATGATTCCTTTCTGATAGTTCTTTTCTGCCATTTTTGTAGGTTTCTTTTCCTCCCCTGCCCCTTATTTTTTTGGCTTCTCCGGGGAGTCTCAGTCCTCAGCCATTCCATTTCTTACTATGTACAATCTACTTAGGTGACTTTACTTTATGTAAGTAATGATGGCTCCCATAACTGAATTTCTAATTAATGCCTTCCTCCCATGTTTCAGACTTATCCAGCTCCCTGTTGGACCTCTTCATATATGTATATCATCTCAAAATAACATGCTCAAAACTGAAGTCAGTCTTTCCCCCTAAACCTGTGGTCTCTTGTCGCTGGCTTCTTTCACTTAAAATAATGCCCTCAAGGTTCATCCAAGTTGTAGCATATTTCAGAAGTTCCTTCCTTTTAAAGACTAAACAATATTCCATCTTATGTATATACCACATTTTGTTTACCCATTCGTCAGTTGATGGACACTTGGGTTGTTTCCTCTTTTTAGATATTATGCTCCAAAGAACATTCATGCACAGGTTTTTGTGTGGACATATATTTTCATCTGCTTTGAGTATATATCTAAGAGTGGGATCTCTGGGTAATATGGTAACTCTGTTTCACATTCTGAGGAACTGCCAGACTGTTTTTCCAAAGTGGCTCCATTGTTTTGTATTCCTAGAGTAATGTATGATGGATGGTTCTGGTTTCTCCACATTCCTGCCAACACTTCTTATCATTTTTTTGGATCATAACCATCCTAATGAGTGTCTGTTAGAATCTCACTGTGGTTTGACTTTTCTATCACTAGAGGTTAATGATGTTGAGCATCTTTTTGTGCACTAATTGACCACTTGATATCTTTTTTGGGGAAAATGTCTCTATGAATCCTTTGCCCATTTTTTTTGAAATTGGGTTCTTTGTCTTTTCATTTTTGAGTTGTAAGAGTCCTTTGTATTTTCTAAATACAAATCTCCTATCAGATCTATTATTTGAGAAAATTTTCTCCCATTCTATGGTTGTTTGTTGTTGCTGTTGTTCATTTTCTTAATGGCGTCCTTCGAAGCACAGGTTTTTAATTTCCAGTAAGTCCCATTGACTGTTCTTTGTGTATGTCACTTTAGCTTTTGGTGTCATATCTAAGATAGCTTTTATCAAACCCAAGGTCATGAAAATTTATGTCTGTATTTTCTTGTAACAGTTTTATAATTTTGGCTCCTACATTTAGAGGACAAATAGGAATGCCTTTATTACGGCAGTTAATTAAAATGATTGTTCTTCAGTGTTCACATCTTCAGTGGAAGGGGAGAAGCTACTTCAGATTCCTCCTGAGTAGGAAACATAAACAGACTTGATCACCAAGTGGGAGGATTATGGACTATTTTTATATTCTCTCTATACTTGCCAGAATTTTAAAATTATTTACAGAGAACAAGTATATTGATGATCAGAAAAAAACTTCCAATATTGTTTTACTTACTGGCTTGGTGCACACAGGTCTGAGCCTCTAACTATGGGGGTATTTTGGTTATCATGTGGACATTGAACTTATAAGCAACCCAAGAAAGGTTTGTGGCCCTCTAATGTTTGCAGCAGGACCCACCCAGAAGAAACTAGAAACAAAGCCTTTCATGAGGAAGCCAGTAGGCCTTGCTTCTCTGGTCTACCTCATTTTACTTTTCTTGCTTCTTTTTCATTTTTTGAATTTTATTATAACTTTTATCTACATATATCTTAGGTTCACTAAACTGTAAAAATATGTGGCAGGAATTATACTTAGTTAAACTTCCTACACTTAATCATTAACACCAAGCCCTACTTGCCTTGCTTTTTAAGCAACATTGAAAAAACTCACAGAGCCTCAAGTTTAGCTCGAGGGCAAAAGCATCTCTTTTTTATACATCTCCTGAGCACAGTTCAGCTTAGTCCAGGGAAATGGAAAAACTGGTCTAGCAGAATTATTTTCCTTTTTCAGCTCTGTACATTCAACTGAAAAGTTGAAAATAAGTATCTTCCCCACTGTTTGTGGTGTCAGAATTCTATATTCTTCTGCTAAATGCATGTGATAGGAATGAGGTTAAAATTAAAATATGTGTGTTGGGATGAGATAAATCTGGGTTGGAGGCTCAATTTTTCCACTTGCTAGCAAGATATACTTAGACCAGATGTTTTATCTTCTCAAGCCTCAGTTTCCCTTTCCAAAAAAGGAATAGTCATGCTAACACACAGGACTTTATAAAGATAACCATAGTAAATACTTAGAAAATGGTAGCCATTTTTTAAAGATTTTATTTTTAAGTAATGTCTACACCCAATGTGGGGCTCCAACTCACAACCCCGAGATCAAAAGTCACATGCTCCTCCGACTGAGCCAGCCAGATGTCCCAAGAAGATGGTGACCATTTTAATTAATAATAACCCAAAGTAATCTGCATTGACTAACAGAAAGAAAAAAGAAAGGTCTCTATGCTTACTAAAAGAAAATTCCTTTAAGAACATGAACTATGTCAATGGTTTACGCCATTCTGTACACTTGATGAGTAGAAATGAAGACAAATTGAAGCTCTGATATGACACTTTGTCTGGTCCACAGATAAATTGGCCATTCGGATCCATGTTACCCCTGAGACTTGCTGCATACTCAGCAATCTTTAGGGTTTGCAGTCACTCAGACAAAAGTGGAACTATTAATAGCACCAAGTTCTTATGGAAGATCAGCAATCTAAGAAGTGAAGATCTATGTCTGGAGTCTTTTCTAACTTTATATGCAAGAAAGCTTAGAAAGGGCACTTTGAAATGAAAAGTGTATTAAAGAATAGTCTTGGGCAGGTCTTTCATTTTTGGTGGGGAGGCTGAAATTCTTCATCCCTTAAATGGGAGATTTGAATTAGATAATCTCCAAAATTTCTGCTTTTCTTAATCTCTATGATTTATGTCTAGATTTTGTCTTTTTTGAAAAACTTCAATTGTAGACCAGATGCAATAGAAAATGGTAAGTTGAGGAAGAAAGAGTTTAGAGTTGAGAGTTCAGTCTGTTTAGAGTTCAGCAGACCTTATTGAAATTCTCAACTCTTTCAAGTTTGATGTTAGCAAACTTGCAGGGTTATTAGAAGAATTAGTGATAATGTACTGTTAATAAACAAAATTCAACTGAGTACCTTGGAAGATCTAATAAGTAAGCGATTCATGAATCAGGCAGCATCTCCTCTAGCAGCCAGAGCTATGCTCCCAGAAGCTGTATCAAATGGGAGGATTTTAGGGTGGAGCAAGGGAGTTACTGAGAAAACAGTAAGTAAGGATGGTTTCAGGTCTGGTCAAGTTCCTTTTGACAATAAGGGAAGGGCAGGTTTTTTATAATGATGATTATGTCACTAATGCTGATCAGGAAGTTTCAGATTGACTGTTAAAGTTCACCTTCTTAAGAGAGGTTAAAACTGTAATTAAGTCTTTGCTGTCATGGGTGGGGACAAATGACTCCATTTGGGACTTGTGTGGGGGGTGGTTTTTTGGTGTGTCTTTTTTTGTTTGTGTGTTTTTAACAAAAAGCACTTGGCACCTGTAGATAGTCAACAAATGCAAGAAAAAGTACTATTAATATTGGGACTAGGACTAACTAACACATCTGACTAGTCACTAAGAGAAGATCATGTGTTAGCAGCAATGTACAAACCAAGGCAGCTGCCAAAACTCTTAGGATTAAAAACATCTGTTTATGGAAATTTTAACATGAGATTCTTCTAATGGAGTCTCATATTAGGAGAAGCTTTAAAATATACCATAATTCACATCACATGTCTCCTAGGATATAAGTACCTTTAATAAATATGTGGTGCAAAATTAACCCACCTTGAATGTGTTAATCGTGCATTAGTATTACAGAAGGGCTCAACTGCATAATTAAGTCAAACATTCAAAAACTGTAGATAGTAAGACATAAAACATTGGAAAAAAATGTTTAAAGATTTTATTTATTTATTTATTTATTTAAGAGAGAGAGAGAGAGCACAAGCAGGGGGAGTGGCAGAGGAAGAGGGAGAAGAAAGGTCTCTGGGGAGCAGGGAGCCCAACTCGGCTGGATCCTAGGATCCTGGTATCATGACCTGAGCTGAAGGCAGATGATAAACGACTGAGCCACCCAGGCACCCTGTGCATTGAAAATTTTAGCTCAATTGAATTCTAAACCAGACTGAAAATTTTGTGAATCTTTATCAAGCTGAAGAAAACCTGGAACAATTCCTCGTTCTGCCTAGAGATGTTCTTACTCTAAGAACTAAATACCAAGGATTACATCATCCCGGAGAAGACCTAGATGGCAAGGTAGGAGGTTGACAGATATGTGGAAGGATAGGAGTGCTTGAACTTGCAACCCATGGAGAAAGTATATCAGATTTGATCATTTCTAAAATCTAAGAGAAGAGTAGATTAGGTCTGGGATATATGCCAAATGGAATCTTTGCTCTCAGACATGGAGACACATGTATCCTGTTTGTTTCTTCCTGGATCTTTTTCGTCAGTGAAGTGCAAATTGAGGGGTAGGGAAGAGGGAGGCTAGGCTAGTTTTACTAACTATAATATAGTTGAAAATGTTTCTCTGATAGGCCCATCCTAGTGACAGCAGTGTCTAGGATATTTAAAATTTTTACTTTTAATCCTTAAAAAAATTTTTAATGTAATTTATAACATTAAAAAAATCATCTAAACAATGAAAAATGGGGCTCCTGGGTGGCTCAGTGTGTTAAAGCCTCTGCTTTCCCCTCAGGTCATGATCCCAGGGTCCTGGGATCGAGTCCCACATCGGGCTCTCTGCTCCGCGGAGAGCCTGCTTCCTCCTCTCTCTCCCTGCCTGCCTCTCTTACCTACTTGTAATCTGTCTGTAAAATAAATAAATAAAATCTTTAACAAAAATAAAAAAATTAAAAATTAAAAAAAAAACGACAATGAAAAATGAAGACAGCAATTTCCAGATCATTCCCATTCTGGGCTATTGTAAGATGATGCCACAAAGAGCATCCTATTGTACAAATCACTGTGCAACTTGTAAGCACTTCTGGCTAGAAATAAACTTGCTGGGTCAGAGATTACATAGCAAAAGTTGGCTAATATTATATCTACCAATACTGTGTGAATGTCCTAACGTATATTTGATATTTTAGGATGTTAGCAATCGTAAATAAAAAATAGTCGGAACCTGGGGTGCCAGGCTCGCTCAGTCAGTGAATCATACAACTCTTGATCTCGGGATTGTGAGTTGGAGCCCCAGATTGGGTGTAGAGACTACTTAAAAATAAAATCTTAAAAAAAAATAATAGTCATGGGGCACCTGGGTGGCTCAGTCAGTTAAGCAGCTGCCTTCAGCTTAAGTTCTGATCCCAGGGTCCTAGGATTAAGCCCTGTATCAGGCTCCCTGCTCAGCAGGGAATCTGCTTCTCCCTCTTCTTCCCCCACTGCCTCTTCCCCTGCTCATGCTCTCAATTTCTCTCAATCTGTAAGGGCCTATTTAGCCAGAGCGGCCCCACCCCGGTTGAATAGCCGTTTTGTTGTTTATGCAGTAAAACATAAACTGACCCTGCCCCTAGGCTTAAAGTAAAACTTAAACTGACCCTGCTTTAAGTAAGACCCCTAGGGGAACTTACTTAAAATCAAGTCGGGGAAACCAGTCCCAGGGAACAAAGCCCAAATACAAGGGTGGGTCAGGTCAGGTGGAGATAACGCCCGCATGAAGGGATGAGTCGGGTCAGGTGGAGACATCCAATCAGTAGAGCGAGCATACTGTCTCCCTAGCTCCCAAGGAGTCTGGGCCCCGCCTTTTGGGTACCAATTCTGACCAAGGTGATAGGCTAGTTCAAATGTCTACTATAGGGTAAATTGTAATTCAATTGGCCACTCGTGTGTGACCTAGCATGACTGTGCAGCTTTCTCTGTGTGTTACAATCTCATTCACCACCTGTGTGTGGCCAGGCGCAACCACATGGCCTTTGCTCTACAAAAAAGTTAGTCTGTGAGGCAGGGAGGGGCCGCCCTCTCTGTAAGGGGTGACCGGTCTGTTTGACGGTCGGTTTGATTCTTGATGCTTGGCGCGAAATAAAGCTTTACTTGACCTTCGCTTTATATCAGTCTTGCTCCTTTGACCATTATTGGGGGACCCAACAAATCTCTCTCTCTTTTTCTCTGAAATAAACTTTAAAAAGTCAGGACCTGAGTTTCCATCCTTTTCCAAGAGATAATTTTAAAAAGATCTTGAAGAGAAATCTGAAGTATTATTAGTATTAAATGATAATGTGTGTAGTATTTTTCCCCCACAGTAATCTTTTTTTTTTTTAAAGATTTTATTTATTTATTTGTCAGAGAGAGAGGGAGAGTGAGTGAGCACAGGCAGAGTGGCAGGCAGAGGCAGAGGGAGAAGCAGGCTCCCTGCCGAGCAAGGAGCCCGATGCCCCACAATAATCTTAATTTACTGCTTTCTCTCTTTGTGACCCCTCCCTGACTTTTTTGCAGATGTCCAGCTTCACCCGAATGTTGGCTTTGGAAGATTTTATTCTGCTGGCTAGTGGAACAGAGTCAGTAGAAAATGACACTTTCAAAACTCTGAGTACCTTGAAGACCTTGGAACTCTGGAAAAATAAGTTAAGACAAGTCCCCAGGATTCTCCCAGCCAGTCTTGAAGTGTTAAAACTAAATGATAATTCAATATATGTCCTACATGGATCCGATTTTGAAGGACTGAAGAAATTAAAAATCCTTGAACTTAAAAACAATCTGATCTCTTCTCTGTCTCCCACCACACTCTCCTCTCTTGTCAGTTTGCAGAATTTGGTGTTAGATGACAACAATATTGAATCTGTAGCCGGACCGCTGGCACTTCCCCACCTGAAACGCATGAGCATGGAGAATAACAGACTCCATCTTATACCAGCCAACTTCTTCACTTCTCTCCAGTCTTTGCAATTCCTCAGCTTCAGTGGTAACTTTCTGACTAAAATTCCTATTAATCTGCCCAAATCTCTGCTCTCTTTAAAAATGGAGAGAAACCAGCTCAAAGTGGTAAGTTTTCAAGATATGAAACACTTAGAGCATCTCTCCCATCTTTATCTGTCAGAAAACTCACTCTCCTCCATTGATGGGGCACAGATACTTGCCAATTTAACTACTCTTGAGCTGTCCCAAAATCAGGTTCAAATGTTGCCCCTCAGACTACCAGCGAAACTACAAAAACTTGACATTAGCAATAATCTGATTCAGAGAGTTACAGCACAAGACTTCCAGGACCTCCGAGACTTGAAACACTTGTTTTTGGACAACAACGTTGTTAGCTTGTTCGAAGCTGGAGCCCTGCAGCTGTGTTCCCAGCTCTCCAACCTGGCCTTGGAGCAGAACCTGCTGTTGTCTATACCTCTGAGGTGAGTGGGAGTTATTATATTTGGTGACTACTTTAAATGTTTTCTGAAGATTGGGGCAATGAAACACGTTAGACAAGCAAGAAAAAAAACTAGAACAAACACAAATGACCTAATCAAGGATGCCCAAGAGCTCAAAGGTAGAGACTGCAGACAGGGTTTTAGAATCTCCAGCCCTCTAACTAAATCCTACACCCACTTAATTTATCTTGCTTGTTGCATAAGACACCAGCAAGTGAGATCTATGTTGAAAATAGGCAATGCTGCTTTGGCGAAGTATGCTATTACACATAATATGGGGATCTTTCTTATAAAAGATCTTGGTTTTTTTAAATATGTGTTTTTAAGTATGTGGCCTGGGACCAGCAACAGGGAGACTGGGTACTTAGCCACTAGCAAAACAAGGTTATGAGAAAGAAACGAAGGGGAAATGTAGTAAGATATTTACATTTTTAACAGCATTGAATAGCAGTTATGGAAAAAAAATCACAAGTGTATAATCTAATCTTGTATTTATTTTGAATTATATATTTGGAGGCCTCATATGCTTCTCAGCAATGAGATCTTTAAAGGACTTAAGCATGGCTCTGCTTATTTCTCCGTCTGGCTGTGGGTATGCAAGCCCATTTGTGTTGGTCTCACCGTGTGTTTTTGGTTTTCTCTCTCATAAACACATGTGCACATACACACCCTCATACTCTGACAATATCTCTTTCCAAATATCCCTCCCTCTGTGCCCAACCTCCTGTCCTGTTTCCACACCCAGTCATAACTGATAATTAATGTACATGTTGACATTAACTGATCCTTTTTTAGGTAAACTTTATTCCATGTTGTACATGTATGAAATAGGTAAATTTAAAAATGGTAGAAGAAAGCCCTATTATTCTCTTAGAAAGAGAATATGGTTAATTATACATGCCTATCAGTGGATTCATTTTCCTTTTGGTGCTTTATAGGAAAAAAAAGTCCCCTTGCTATGTTGATTATCATTATCAAATTGCTCATAAGTAACATACCAACTTCTGGCTTCTGTAGAGTCCTGTGGCACTCAATTTACTTATTTTCATTTTGTTATTGATGAGAAAGGGAAAAATTATCTTGGCTATGCACAGATGTTCATTTTTTCTAGTTGAAAAAAAGATATTTTATCATACAGCATGGTAACTGTAACCCAATGCAAAACACCGGAAAGTAATTTTTATAATGGAAATTAGTATTTTAAAATATATATTGAGGGTTATTTGAAATTAATCAATTTTTTAATGCATAATCATGTGCATACAAATAATGTATTTTACCAGGCCCTTGGGATACATCAGTGCAGTAAAAAATAAAACTTCCTGTTCTATACAGCCTAAATTCCAGCAGGGAAATAGTAATAAGAAACAGAATGTATAAGGATATAACGCTGAGACGGTGTTTGGAGTTATAGTTAGCAACAACAAAAAAGGGCAGGCTTACCAGGTTCAGGAGCGTGGGCGTGGCTGGTTGCAATTTTAAATAGGGTAAGCATGGTAACTCTCATGAAAGTGTAAACTTAGAGCAAAAACTGGAGGGAGGTGAGAGATTTTGCTGTGAAACTGTTTGGCGGGGGAAGTGTTCTCGACAGAACAGCCAATACAAAGACCCTAAGGCAAAAAACATGCAGTGTATTAGGACTCCAGTACTTGGTATTTCAATAATTTCTCTATTATGTTTCAAGTCTTATTTTCTATCACTATATACCCCTACTCCAAGAAAAAAAAAAATCACGTATAGAATAAAAACTCCTAAAACAGGTTGGGAAGCGACTGTTGTCATCAAGGATTCTCAATGGGCTGTGAGAGCCTTGGCAAAATCGTGAAGGCCGGGGACTGCTCTATTCAGATGGCTTTTAGAAAGCATTTGGTTGAGTAATCCTGCTAAGTTTAATGAGTGAAAAGTAGCTTAATTATTTACTCCTGCCAGGGCATTTGTGTGTTTTAATAAGTGACTACAGAAAGCACAATGCTTTTGCCCAATGGACTGTATGATAGAATTGCAAGCCTGAGCTAGCCATGATTCTCAAATCTGACTCCATGTTACAGTTATCTGGAGAACTCTGGAAAAAGCATACTTATGCCCAGGCCTCACTTCAAACTAATTAAAGCAGACACTCCAGGATTTGTGCCCAGGCATCAGTATTTTTGAAAAGCTCCCCGATGAATTTAATGCGCAGCCGGTTTGGAGAAGTAATGAGCAAGAACAGTGAGCGAGGGACATGAGATGAGTGTGGGCTTTTCCTACGAGGCTTAAATTAAGCAACACAACTGTCTGTTCAGTCAAAGAACTTGGCCAGCTATGAGAGCAATGTGTTCTTTGTAGAAAGTGATTTTTAAATTCCTCATCAAACCCCCCTCCCACGTCCCAGCTTTTCTTTGACTTGGAAAATGGGAATGGCCCAGAAAAGTTTTTCCTTGATTTTCCGCCCATAAAGCATTAAAACTCAATACTGTTTTTAAATTTTTGATTGGTAAAACTTTTATTTATGAGCTTAAGACAATACACTCTTATTTGCATAGGTCTTATTCATCCACAAAATTGTACTTTAAAATTCAGTTTCCTATTAAGAAACTATAAACACAGGCAACCTATCCATTGCCAGTTGCTTACCTAACTTGTTTCTAGTTGCTGTGTATCCTACCACAAATCACAAATCCCTTCTTTTGCCTACCGTCCTCCAGTTTAAATTTCACCAAGGAAATAATAGTAGATGGTTGTAGGTACACACACATTCAAATATCTACTACATTTGCCTCAATATACGAATTGAGATAGAAAATAATACCTAGTATTAAGTACTAACCCAACAGTGAATTTATATCTGTGTGTTATTCCCCATTACTTCTTACAACAATCCTGTGAAAGTAGGTACACTTTTTAACTATTATTTTATGGACTAGAACATTAAAGTATCAAGGAGATATCAAGAGACGTCTCAAAATCAGATCATCAGTAAGTGGGAGAGTCCAGATTAAACACAACAGCTTAACTGCAGAGCCAGGGAATTTTAAAAAATTAATTAATTTCTTTTTTATTAACATAGAATATATTATTTTAGGGCTACAGGTCTGTGATTCATCGGTCTTACACAATTCACAGCACTTCCCATAGCACATACCCTCCCCAATGTCCACCCCATCCCTCCCACACCCCTCCACTCCAGCAACACATATATCGTTAAAAGAAACTAATGGGCTGGAGGAGATTATGCTGAGTGAAATAAGTCAAGCAGAGAGAGTCAATTATCATATGGTTTCACTTACTTGTGGAGCATAAGGAATAATATGGAGGACATTAGGAGAAGGAAAGGAAAAGTGAATTGGGGGAAATCAGAGGGGGAGACTAAGGATAAGAGACTGTGGACTCAGGGTTTGGGGGGGGTTCGGTAAGTCTGGTAGTGGGTTATGGAGGGCACGTATTGCATGGAGCACTGGGTGTGGTGCATAAACAATGAATCTTAGAACA